>VYZV01021188.1:28689-65891 GCA_013401275.1 Pandion haliaetus
GCTTCTGCCTGATGTGATTGATTTACCGTGGACAGTGGGTATGATGTGTATAAGGACAACTTTCAAATTCTTCAGGATTTATTATTAAACTGGTAAGGTCTAAAATATTTTGTGATTATTTTCACTTTCCTGCTGGTTTTCTTGAATGTAAATCTTGCTTCTGTAAATGGATAGTGGCTTTCAGCTGCTCTCCCATCTAGCAGTGCATGTGTATGTGTGCTCAGGAGGCAGACCTGTAGCTGAAAGCAAATCAGATGGTGGAATTGTGCTAAAAACATGTTATTTACAGTCAGTCCAGTGAGGGTGAGGTACTAGACTGAAGATTTGGTTTCTGTGGAAAGCGAGAACTATGCCCTCCAACTCTTCTCTTGGTTATTTTTTCTCTTCATTGCTTTNTGCTGGTTTTCTTGAATGTAAATCTTGCTTCTGTAAATGGATAGTGGCTTTCAGCTGCTCTCCCATCTAGCAGTGCATGTGTATGTGTGCTCAGGAGGCAGACCTGTAGCTGAAAGCAAATCAGATGGTGGAATTGTGCTAAAAACATGTTATTTACAGTCAGTCCAGTGAGGGTGAGGTACTAGACTGAAGATTTGGTTTCTGTGGAAAGCGAGAACTATGCCCTCCAACTCTTCTCTTGGTTATTTTTTCTCTTCATTGCTTTTTCCCTTTCTGTTAACCTTCCCAACAGCAGAAGCATCTGACTTTGGTACTCATTTGACTAGAACTGTATAATAAAGCTCTGAACAAATTTCTTTGTGTCTTCTGAAGCTATACCTCAGCATACTGTCTAAGCAGAGATGATGTGTTTCTGCACGCTTAAGGTATGGTTTTGAGGTTTCTCACTCTAGGATTTATGCGAAGATTGTCCATGACAGCAACGACGACCAGCTTGCTTTGTGGTGGTTTCAGCAAGTGAGAAAATAACTGTGTGCACAATGCTTCTCTAATATTTGCAAGCAATTCTGTTTTCAGTGACACTCTTCTTCAGAGTAAGATGGAATATTAAAGGGATGATATTGGACCTTATGTTTTCATTGTATAACTTGCCAAAGAGAGGAGGAGGATGTGTGTGTGGAGGGGGTTTGAGACCGTGAATATCAGTGGCATCTGGGTGAAATTATGAACAATAAAATAACTATGAAAATCAGCTGGAATTTCATAAGCAGCTAAGCTATGACCATCTAGGGCATGCTGAACAAAAAGGACATGTCTAAAGTAGAACATGCTAAAATGAGGAATGTCTGTACAGTCTGGCATGAAGCCAAGTGCATACTGAATTAGGTCACTGCTTTAAGTGTGAATGTTTCCCCTCTTTATAAAGACATGCTCATCCTTTGCAACAAGGAGCCAAAACAGAATGGTAATATAATGAAAACAAATTTAAAAGCATTTTCAATTAGCATGCTGGTCTATTCCCTTGTGCTTAGAGAATCAATGAGCTCTTTTGTAAGGAACAGAAACATTTCCATAGTTGAATATACATAAGGCCCTGGAAATGCAGCAAGAATAACAACAAGTTGCTTCTAGAAAACTCGCAAATCTTTATAAGCATTGTATAAGCCTCAGAAATCTTGTTCTTTGGAGATCACAGGGAGTCTTGCAAATAGACCTGTTTTGAAGAATTGAAATCAAGTGAAATATCAGCATGTGCAATTTAAAGATTTGGAACTTTAATCTTTAAACACTGAAACCCTGATCCCAGCGACTTCTGCCTGATTGCTTATTTCAGGGTAATCTTCCTGTTCTTTTTTTCATAAACTTCAGAATGTACCATGTGACACTGAATTAATTTTCCTATTGTGATTCTTGGGATCCTGTGTGCTTTTGTTATTTCTGAGCTTTCACAGCCTTCTTTCTCTTGTAATAATCTTCTACAGCCTGGGTGTAGTTACTGGAATGCCTAAAATAGTGCTGTGGCAGCCCTAATTCATATCAAATTTGGGCTGTAAATATGCAAAACTAGTGCTTTTCTGAAAAGAGAGGATAGTGAAATAGAGGGCTCGTAAACCCTCCTTTTCTGATGGGATGAAAATTAAGATTCTTTACTGGCTTCTCTCACTCCTTGAGGCATGCAAGATGAAATCTGTGTCTGACTCCTTTGTGATGACTCTTCTCAGCAGAAGTAATACTGGGGAAAAAAAAAAAAAAGAAATGTCCATATTGGCTCAGTACCCACTGCGTTAGCAAACTAACTTACCCCTTCAGCTCTCCATGTGCAATTTAAAATTTTAATGTTGTTTAACGTAACTGTGCACAAACATTCCTTACCTTTAAAGGCCACAGGGAAGCTGTAGTGGGAAAAATGCCTGTTCTTTATGGTGTTGCACGAAAACTGTCAAAGATAAATAGGCAAGGCCTATCTCTGTGAAGAAAGGCTGTCTTCTTAATAAGATTGTCACTAGCTCGCTAGAAAAGGGTTTCAATTAATGAGGGAATAATTAGAGCGTAGAAGGAAAAGAACCAGGAGCTTTCTACAGCCCACCATGTGTAGTTTCCATTGCTTCCGAAATGACTTACTGTTCCTTTTCCCTAAGCACCCCTTAAGGCACTGCTCCACAGAACAACCCTCTAGTGTAAACAGGTAAAGTGCTGGTAGGAAGGCTCAGAAATCTGCAGTTATTCATAATCTTTTGTTCTTGCGTTCGTGATGCAATGCAAGCGGCGAGTCCCTGTGGAGGTGTGCTGACTTTCTTAATCCATGCTTACCATAATGATGTATATTTGGCCACAGTTAAAAGTTATTCAGAACAGTTGTTCTTTCATTGCCCCATGCTATTGTGCGAGGGAATCTTACTCTCCTGGTACATTGTGTCCTCTTGACACCACATCAGGAAATCTGTTGTCCCTTGCTTCTAAAACATGAATGACACCGAAAGAAACTTAGTGAACACAGGGCAATTTATTGGGAGAGCAAGTATTGAATAAAGGCCTACTAGGCTAATGTCCCAGCTTCAGGGGTGTCTATTTATCACTTAACAACAGTTACTGATTGTTTAAAGCCCATGGTGGTAGGAGGTCATGTGACTTAGGTAGCTTTAAGTTAGAGGTTCAGTGATGAACCAAATCTGGCCATGGTTTGCAGCTGCCTGCACTGCCCATTATCACACTGTACCATGGTAGCCCAAATAATCTCTTAAGACAGTCTTAACTAGAAATATCAGTTCCTGCTTGCTAGTACGTGCTTTTGTTTTCTTGAATTATCCTGCAAAAGTGAGGAGAAAGGTAAAGGAAAAACACAAAGCTCTCTTCTGTGTGCCCTGCTGAGCTGTAAGGCTCAGCCTTGTTTCCTACCGTGTCCCCTGTACCAAAAGCACGTCTTCACAACTTGAAAAGCTGATTTCTGTAGTGGTACAGTAGCTGTGTTTTTGTATACAGTGATGCAAAAATGCTGTTGTTCTTGACAGCAGTAATAAGGCTGTGCAGTGAAAAATAGATGAGACTGGATGCAAGTCAGGTAGTTTGATCATTTTTTCAGTATGCCTTGACTGATCTAAGATGTGCCAGCTTCTGCATGGAATGGCTTTACTACAGTCTAGCATTTATCTAGGTTTAAGTAAACATACTTTTTAAAAAATGTTATTACTTGTGGCTTCACCTCTTGCAGTCTAACAGAACAAGAATTCAGGAGGAAATGTGAAAAAACATCATATAGGCAACTTTGTACTAAAGAAAGCTTGGGATGATGTTACATCATTTCTGCGAACTGGTTTTATACTGTAGATTGTTTTTTCTCTGTCTCCCTTGATTCACCACATCTGGACCCTGGTCAATAGTCTGAGGATACATCTGGTGTTGATCACTCTTTACAGGCATTTAGCTTGCATTTATATAAAGTTGTGTTTGTGCACTGAGGAGTGACTAACTTCTGTCTTACTTGGACTTAAAAGGATGTCATCTAGAATTCAGTTGGTAAAACTGTTACTTTTTTTGTACCAAAGTGTCCAGTAGCTTTTTACATGAGTTCAAAAAGCTTCAGTTTCAGGTAACTCTTGCCTTTAAGCTGCTGTATTAGTGAGTTTCTACATAATGGATCTAATTTAGTCCTGAACACGGTCATAGGCAGGGACTAGAAATACTAACGGCTGCTTCAAGCAGTCCTGTAGGCTTCAGCTGGACAACTCCAAGGTGTGCAGCTCTTGCAAAACTTTGTGCGCGTGACATGCATACAAACTTAGGATCAGCTATTGCAGGCATTGGTGTTGGAGGTATGAATAAATTAGTTAATCTTTCAGGCCTTGTAATTGGAGCTTTCTTGCAAATGAGGATGTGAATATCATGATACCACCGATACATGGTACCTGGTTCTCACTAAGGCAATATCCTGATGCTGGAAGCCGAATGGGAAGGGAGAAACATCACAAGGACATAATTGGGGACAACTGTTGCGAGGTGTTTGTTGTAAACACATGGAGTGCATTGTGGCACTGTGACTTATTTGCAAGGACGGAGGAAGACGGGGTTTCTGGCTGCTGGTGGTGTTAGATGACAATCTGTCCAACCCATATATAAGGAGTATTGGAGTAGGCAATTTTTTCTAATCTCATAAGCATATTGAACTTAAACTGAGCTTACTCCTGGAACTTCCCCCACATAATAATTACACAACACAGTCAAAGTGGATGTAGAACTAATAGATCCCTGGATAAATTTTCATGAGCTTATTTTCTACAGCGAAGTTTTAACCAGAAGTATTTTGTTGATGTTAGAAAGTAGACTAACACGCATTGAGCTTACTTCTTAGCTCTTTATGCTGTCATTGAAGAGGCCCATAAACTGTTTTGCTGACTGTTGTTGCCGAGTAGGGTTTTTGGTACCCTCCTCTTGCCTTACTCTGGTCTTTTTCCCTGGTCTTTTCCTCCGAGCCCGTTTGGTCAGCGGTGTAAGAGGGTGACCCATGCAAATGGTCAACACCTCTTCATGCTGGCCTACTGTCCTGGTTTTGTCTGGGATAGAGTTAATTTTCTTCTTAGTAGCTGGTACAGTGTGTTTTGGATTTAGTGTGTGAATAATGTTGATAACACACTGATGTTTTCAGTTGTTGCTAAGTAGTGTTTAGTCTTAAGTGAAGGATTTTTCTGCTTCTCATGCCCAGCCAGCAAGAAGGCTGGAGGGGCACAAGGAGTTGGGAGGGGATGCAGCCAGGGCAGCTGACCCAAAGTGGCCAAAGGGATATTCCATACCATAGAATGTTATGTTCGGTATATAAACTGGGGGGAGGTGGCTGGGAGGGGCGGATTGCTGCTCAGGCATCAGTCAGCAGTGGTGAGCAATTGTGTTGTGCATCACTTGTCTTTTCTTGGGTGGCTTTTTAAATTACTTTGCTTATTTTATTTTATGATATTCCTTATTACTATTATTGTTGTTATTTATTTTTAGTATTGCATTTTATTTCCGTTAATAAATCGTTCTTATCTCAATCCACAAGTTTTCACTTTTTTTTTTCTGATTCTCTTCCCCATCCCACTGTGGGGGGTGGAAGTGAGTGAGTGGCTGCATGGTGCTTAGTTGCTGGCTGGGGTTAAACCACAACATCTGCCTAAATCAAAAGGTGGAAATGTTAGTGAATGGATAGGCTGAGGCTCCCTTTCATCAGTCAGGAATTGGGGTTTGAATTTGAATTTCTGTGGAATTTGGCCTATTACAAAATTCTGTGTCTGTGAACTTTGATATTTATATCTGCAATACTTTATTCATGAGTGAATAATTATTCCCTAAAGATATTTAAATAAAGTAAAAGCAAATGGAAATGCAAGGTGCTGCTTCAGAAGAGTTCTTGGAATTTTTTTTTTTTACTTTAGAGAAGTAGGAAGGGCATGGGGTTTGTTGGTGTTGTTTTCCTCCCACAGAGGAAAACAAAACAAAAAACCCAAGAAGGAATAGGGGAGTTAAAACAAATAGAACTTGATGAGACTAGAAGAACCCTTACAGCTTCAGCTAGCTATGTGAAAAATTTATTTCATTAGACTGTCCATATTGCTATTTTCCAGACACTATGTCAAAGGGAATCATTGATGGGTAATGCAATGGAAAGAAATAATGTTTTCTTTCTCCTTTTCCCACCCCTTTCCCCAGCAATCCTTTGCATCCATGTGTAACAACTTTGTTCATGTGTTTCCTAAATGACCAGCTGCTTCGTAGTTCTAATATGCACCTTTCTTTTAATTTTAGGTTCTGTCTTCATTTTGCTGACTCAAACCACAGATTCCAAGGAAAGGAGGGGGAAGTGGAATAAAATACTCAAGTGCCAGAGGAAAAGCCAGACTAGCCAATGAAAATTACTGTTACTAAACTGTAGACTGCTCTCACAGTTAGTGGGGGGGAGAAAATTGCTGCCGATTCAAAGCTTATAAAATGACTTTTGCAGACTTTCCTCATTGAACTTCAAATAGGCTAAAACCCTTCAACTAGGGTTGAATTAGGGAATGGAAATATGACTCCTTGCTGGCGTCTGCCATCTTCCACCCCCTCTGCAGGTTTTTTGTTTGAGGTAGGAAATCCTGAACAAATTGTATGGCATCAATGAAACTTACAGTTGATGGTTATGGATGACATAGGAACTTCAGATTTATGTCTCTGCAATGACCCTGATTAAGGCAAAGGTTGAAAACCGCTCATCAGCTACTTTATCGAAACTTGTAGTAACTATTATGGTTATGCTTTCTCTCTCTTTCTAAGATTTGAACTCTGGGGTGATGTCCCCTGGAAGGCGTGAACAGATAAGTCATCTTCTTGGATTGGAAACGGAAATAATATGAGAATGCCCAGAAGAGGCTTAGTAATTCAAGCCAGGACTCGTTGGCTATTAGTGGGCCTTGCTTTACTATTCAGTTTAGTCTTGCTTATGTATTTGCTTGAATGTGCTCCCCAGACAGATGGTAATGGATCTCTACCTGGTGTCGTAGGTGAAAACATGGGTAAAGAGTACTATCAAGCTCTCTTGCAGGAACAAGAAGAGCATTATCAAAACCGAGCTACCAGTCTGAAACGTCAAATTGCCCAGTTAAAGCAAGAGCTTCAGGAAATGAGTGATAAACTGAAATCCCTGCAGGAAAAAAAGAGCCCCAAGGTCAATGGTATGAACTACCAGGGCACCAAAGAACAAGCGTCCAATGACCTCCTAGAGTTTCTTCATTCCCAGATTGACAAAGCTGAGGTGAGCATGGGGGCCAAACTGCCTAGTGAATATGGCGTCATTCCTTTTGAAAGCTTTACGTCCATGAAAGTATTCCAGTTGGAGATGGGGCTCACTCGGCATCCAGAAGAGAAACCTGTTAGAAAGGATAAACGAGATGAATTGGTGGAAGTTATTGAGGCTGGCCTAGAAGTTATCAATAATCCAGATGAAGAAGATGGACAAGATGAAGATGATGGAGTAGGAGAGAGGCAGCTGTATAGTGAAAATGATTTTATAGAAGGTATGTTTATTACGTGCTTTCCAGCCCATTAACAGAATGTCATAACAAGCATTTAATGGTGTTTGTATTTTTAGGGGGTTTTACCTACTTGAATATAGTCTTGAACAATAATTACGCAGTAAGAACCTTTATTTCTAATGCTGAGAATATTGCTGCTTCATTATCTTGTGTTTTGAGTAGGGAGCAAGAAATCCGTTTCAGAAGAAGGGCTCACCACAAGAAGTGTACGGGAGAAGCTGTATCTGCTTAAAATACTGAGGCATTCATAACTGATTGTAGCTGAAGTCAGTGTGACACAACTGCTTATGGTACTAAATAACTGAAAGACTTGCAGTGAAACTGGTGGCAGTGGGAGGGAGAAATTTGATTCATCTCTCTTGTTCCAGCATAGTTAAGCAATTCAGTATGAAGCTACAGGGTTTTTTTTTCACTCATCTCTATGCCACTTTTACTTTAATATTCAGGCTTTTGACTCTCTTAGAGTTGGCATACTTGTACTGGAGGGAGAGCATTGGTAGGCTAATGTGTTCTGGTCATGTCAGCTGAAAACTTGGTGTCCTGAATAAACCCTTCATGGTATACTAGTTATGGGGTCCGCTAAGCTGTGCAACCTTGCACTGTTCTCTTGTTCTCTCTTCTGTTCTCTCTCAGTGCTTGGAAGTTTAATTACAGAACACGTATTATAAAAGCAAATATAGCAGTTATGCTTTCAACACTTAGTGACACCCTTAAGAGGCATTTGTGATAATTCCTATAGAAGTTGACTTTCAAGGTACGGTGTAATGCTGATGGAGATAAGTATTATCAAAAACTGCCCTAGTACCTCTCTTTTGTATTTACAGTATTAAATACAGTTCACGCTGCCATAAAAAGACCCCAAATGTTGGACCATGTTATAAGAGCATTACTGCAAAAGGGATTCTGGATCTCAGCAGTACTGATGTGTGCACTTTTAAGCAAACATGCTGGAGAAAGGTACTGTTGGCCTTGAAATAATCAGTCCTTTCAGTGTAAGGTGATGTAATTGGTCTGTAGCACAAAAAGTCTTTGCTTTTAACAGCTACTGTGTTTAAAGTTTAATCCAAGTACTCTTCTTCATTCCAGAACGTGGGGCAAGGCGTAGAATCCACTCAGCTGTGTCAGTATAATACAGCCAGTGCAGTGTTAGGCTTTTAGTACAGTTTTCACTTAAGACCATTATTTCATCTGGAGGTATTCATTCTTGCAGTCTTATAATTGTTTTCTTTTTATATTAAGTGTGCAGCTGCTTTTTCCTTTGCTGTTTTAGATACTGCTTATACTCTAGTGGATTGGGGTTTTTTTACCATTACTGAAATAGCTTTTTATTTTTCTCGGTGTTCTATCTTTAATGACTGCAGACCTCCAAGAAAGCAAGCAGATTTAGGACCGTAGAGCTGTACTTCATACCTCTGCCTCTGTTCACACAGGTATATTGCCAATTGGTTTTGGAAATCAAGCTAACTTCCTTTTGCTGTAAAGGCCTTCTCTTCAAGCATAGAGTTAAAGGAACTATAGAAAAAGGAAAGTATTTTTATGCTGTAGCTCTCCTATGGGTGTGTTAGCAACTAGCCATAGTGATATATATCAGTGTCGTCTTTTAGACAGAAGTTGTGGGTTGTGTGGGTATTATGTTTTTTCGTACGTGTGAATACTACTGGCTAATTTAGACACTGGGCCAGCAAAAAAAAAAAGCTGCTTCTTAATATTTACACTTTTTTTTTTCCTATTTTTCCAAAACTTAGAGGTGAGAAACGGAACCAGCCGGTAGTGGTACCTGCAGGTCCCTTGCCCTGCAGCCCTGTGACTGGGCTCTAGCACGCTACCTCCGTTGTCAGTTTGTGTGTGCATCCTCGTTTGATGGAGGTCCACTTGGAAAGCTGATGCCTTTCCATTTGGAAAATACTGCTCCCTTAAGCTATCATAAACTGGTGGGTTCAAGTTTCATAGCAGACTTGGTATATCTACTGAAGTCACAGCAGGTCCTGTAACTGTTCTAAGAGCACGACTAAATTGTTGCTGGATTAGCATTGTTCATTTAGAGAAACAGTTTGTTAAAGTCAGCTTGAGTTGAACCAAACAGTTTAAGTTCAGTATCTTCTTCAGTTGCTAATAGATTATTTTGTAATAAGTGATTTAGGACTAAGACTAGAGTTTTACACAATTTGAAACAGGAAGCTGAGAAACTTGGTGTATGGATTATTTTTTTTTTGGTCCTAGGGCAAAAGAGAAAATATGAGACTGCATTAGTTAATACATGGCCATCGTATTTTATGCTTAATATAGGTAAACTGATTTTGCTTTTGTTCTGACTTGCAGGAATTTTTTCTCAAAACTAATGCATATCTATCTACAAAAACTTGCCGACAAAACTGTGCCCACAAGTACAAGCTGAACTAGGAAAAGACATTTTTATTCTGGAAGTTTCTAGCTTCTTACCTCAACAGGCTAAACTTTCATGTAGGTGAAGATTTGGTTCTGGGAATTATTTCAGCTTTTTTCCTGGACTTCTAAAATACTAGACTAAACCTTGAGCTATGTAATCCTTTGTGGTATGTACTCTCAGGTGTATTAGTAAATCCTTTGAGAATTCAGTGGCTGCCTAAGTAAGTTTAGAATCTCTTTTCTTATAATTTTAGCGAATGATATCTCTTCATCTCCACTGAACATGTCTGAAGTTCTTCCCCAGCATTTATATTGTCTCTGATGCCCAGTCAAGTATCACTGTCTTGATTTGTAAAAGCGTCGAGAATTTTTTTTCTTACTATATTTTAGGGTTTATCTATATTGGGCTCACTTGTGACAAGAAAGACTAAAGACATGAATTTAAAATTAATCTGCCTTCTGCCTATTTAAATTTGTCTATTTTTATAAATAGAAATTTCCTAAATAAACTTTTCTGAAAAGGTACGCTTAATTACTCAATAATATGTGGTAGTCTGAATCTACTGCTTTTTATTACTCTAGTACCACATAGGCCAAAAACTTCAAAATACATGCTGATAGATGCTAACTGTTTTGTCACTGAGGGTTTTGGTTTGGGTTTTATTTTTGTTGTTTTTTCTTTTTTTTTTTTTTTTTTTTTTTTTTTTTTTGTGCTCTGTGCCCTCGATTTAACTGTTCATGCGGCTCCTTTGCTGCATGCTCAGCCTCTGTGATCTGCACATGAAGATATTCTGGCTTCTACCAGGGGTGCAAGGAAGCTGTATCCACAATAGGGAGCAACCTGTTCAAGTGTTACCCAAACTGATGTTACTGCTTTAGTGTTGCAAGACAAAGTAATGATCCAAATCTGTTTTGGAGTTTTGATTAGGCAGAGCTGCTGCAGCCACATCATGGCTATCGACAGGCTTCAAGCAAGAACACAAAGTAAAAAAAAAAAAAAAAGATTTGCAAGTATGCATTGCAACTACAAAGATACTCTCTGAAAGCTCCAAATTATTTTTCACAAGGCTCAATTGACTTACTCTGCTGATGAGGAGAAAACCAGCAAGTTTCTCAGCTCTGCAGGGCTCTGTTTGCTGTATTGTTTACCTTTTTTGCTTTGCTGCAACCCAGAATGAAGCTTCCAGAATTCTAGTATTAACAGAACAAAAGTCTGACCCTAGAAAAAGTATTGCTCTGCAGTTGCTGTTTGAGAAACTCTTTGAAGTTTTGTTTTCTTAATATTTCCATTAGATGTAAGCGTATGAGAAACAGGAGTACGCTATTCCCCTTGGATGGGGAGTATCCCTAGAGAGGATAGAAGTTGCAGTATTACATATTTTCACAAAATAAGGGGTCTAGGACTCCAAGCAATGAACCTACATGCTGAATTGGGCTTTCTAAGATAGTCCTGGATTAAAAATAGATTTCTTTGAGATCAGTGTTTGATAATATTGAGAAACAGAGGGTAAGTAAAATGGGAAGAGCGTAACAGTATTACCCCTCTCCATGCCCTTTCTTCAGAAGCCTGTGATATTAAGCGTTGAATAGTGATGCAAAACTCATCGAGGAGCCTTCATGGACATCTGTACTTTACTATCAGTGTAACTGGTTTATTTGGGTTACATTTATCAGCGTAACGGGTTATTTTATCAAGAGATTAAAAGCTCCTCCATTGGATATGCATTTCAAATTAACCTTTGGAAAATAGAGGTATTAGCATTTTTTCAGAAATTAATTATCAATTAGCTGTTCTCTAATAAAGGTCATGTTATTGAATGTCTACCGGAATTCAAGTGTTGCTGTTTGGGTCCATTTCTCTTGCTTCTGTGTTGCCAGTTGGAACTGGGCAAAGGCCAGAAACTGTCTTTAGGTGTGAATCTCAAGAGAAGACTCCCCACCCATCCTTGGTGTGTAAAAATTGTTTATCCCAATGCTGAAAGCTCAAAGGCAAAACTCTGGAAGAGTCCTTGCCATCCATACAACACTGTGGACTGTTTGTCATGCAGTCACCCCCTTTAGGATATCCTGTATAAGACCAGAAACTGGCCAGTGTCCTGGGAACTTCAATGGAGAATTTTAATGCACACCAAAAAAAATAGGACATGTGTCTTGAATTCCATAGACCAAACTGTTTCTTGGTAGCTTTCTTGATGGTTGTAAAATAAGTAATAGCATTTGAGGCAACAGAAGAACAGCTTTTTGGCTTTGATAGTAATTGATCCCCAGTGTTCCTAGATTTAATTTGTTTGGTGAGAAACAGAACTTCTGCAAAGGCAGTAAAGCTTCATGGACCAGGAATAACAGCTGTTAAATTATTTCTGCTGCTTTTTACCTCTTTTTCTTACAGGGCTCTATTTTGGATGGTAGCCAGTATATGCTGGTTGGAAGGTGAGATAGCAGGCTTTATTACATGAGTCAGTCCCAAGTGTTAAAAACCTGAATACACTTAAGTAAAACAGATGTAGGTTCTTTTTCTGGCTGTTCTCAATTCTGGCTTCTGTGTATGCAAGCCTTAATCCCATAAAAGCATTCAAATTAGTAGATTATCTGTGGAGGTTAGTTTATAGCAAGGAGAGTAACTCGAGGAGCACATACTTACTATTTAAAAGAAGTGTGGTGCTGATAGGATGTTGAGATTCAAAAGTTTAGAATCTTACATTCCAGCAACTGAATGTTGGCAAGGCACTACTCAAATTCGGACTTGCATATTAACGTCTTTATGAAGTTACAGCACCATTTTTTTCAGAGTTACTTTAATCTACAAATTTTTATCCTGTCCTACAGCCTTCTGTTGTAGACTGACATCTAAGCTTATCCTTTGATTAAGGGTAAGCTATTGGCAACTGTGACATGCTTTTTAAAAACTTCACTTAGATTGTAAATGGTATTTTCATCTCTAAAAAGCTATTGGATACTAGAGAAAGGAATATAATATACAATACTGAATGTTAATTCATGCGGGAGTGCGGGTACAAAGTATTTGCTGCATATTGCATGAGAGCCTGGTGTGCAAAACACCGTGGTGCATCAGCTGCTCCAATAACCAAGAAGCTGTTTTCAAGCTACGGTGCTGGGCTAGGCAGCGCAAGGGGTTGGAGTGGAAAAGGATTGAGAGGGATGTAAGACCACCTTCTGCTCCTAACAGTTAATGCTGTGGACTTTCATAGTTTGAAACACCCTTTTTGGTACTTGTAATTAATATTGACTCAAAACTGTTGTGCTTTTCTGGAGCATTAAAATGTGGTGCAGATTTTATGCAGCTCTGTGTTCACAAAGGAATAAATGTGGATTTCTCCCTCTTAAAGGGGAGGGCATTGCAAAACTTTGTTCAAAGGGTAAAAAGCATTTAAGTTGAAAAGTTAGATTCAGTCACCATTAAATTCCAGTGTGGTGGCACCAGCTTGTACTGCTACACCCTGTCTCCCACAGACCCCGTGTGGTGGTCATCCATGTTTCCCGCTGGGTCTGCCAGCACGCATGCTCGCCCACAAGGAAGAGTGCATTACAGAGCTGAATATTGGAGGGGAACAGGGAGGTTGCTGTAAAAGAGGGGCTGTTGGGCGGGTACAGGACAGAGGCCGAAAGAGAGAACATCAGTGAATGAAACTGGATTTGGTTTGGGGGGGAGGCTGGAGCAGAGGATCGTGGAGGGAGTTAGGTAGGTAGATTTAGGCAAAGGACTCTGTGAGGGAGCCTAGGGTATAGAGGAAAAAAAGTTGGGGCAAGGTGGGGAAACATGTTCCTTACCTTCTCTTCGAATAAAAGAAGCAAATGGGGGGAGGGGAACGTGGAGGGATATTGGCGAGGAGATAGGGAGAAAGCTGTAAGATCACTTCTTTCTAGTT
This sequence comes from Pandion haliaetus, assembly GCA_013401275.1. Classification (NCBI taxonomy): domain Eukaryota; kingdom Metazoa; phylum Chordata; class Aves; order Accipitriformes; family Pandionidae; genus Pandion; species Pandion haliaetus. Next base: position 42,395 of record VYZV01021188.1, read on the forward strand.
CCTGAGATAGACAAAAGCAAGCTGCTCTAAGTTTGAGGGCTGCTCCCTTCACATATCTTGACCCCTCTTGATTTCAGTTGCAAAAAAGACAACAACAAGAACAAGGACAGTATCAATACTGAGCACAAGAGACAACCTTTTGTGTCACCAGAACAGTTCATCTGTCCTGTACCCTGCCACCTTCTGTCTGGGTGGGAGGCTGGGAGAGGATTTTGGCTGCTCTGGAGGCTGGCTTGCAGGAGAAGAGGCAGTTCAGGCCTGCCAAGTGAATGGAAATACACTGGTTGCATGGTGTGGAGGCAAGTGTGTTCATCATGTGTGGGGATATGCAGCTCTTCAGAACTTTCTCAATGGCCTGTGTGGCCAGCTCAACTGAAAGTTGTTTGGTTCATAGTGTAGCTGATGTTTCTTTTCTATAATATACCTCTTCCTTGTGGCGGAGAGAGGAGAGCTGAGATAGGATGGACATAGGGTAGTTCTGCTGGAGGATTTTTTTCTGTCATCATTTCATACTCTCAGGTTAGTATAGATACAGAGCTCACTTCAGTCAAGCCACAGATGAGTCTTGGTCTTTTCCTTTGTGGTATGATATTAGAGAGGCTGTTGGCTTGAGTTGCTTCCTTGAAGGGCCTTAAATGAAAGCGACCAGCTAACCTAAATATTTGTTCTGAATGGGATAGATTTCCCTGACCGTTAGGAGTAATGTGTCTCTAAACAGATAATCCTGTTTATAGAGGTCTGGTGTTGTTTTCTCAAAGTGCTACAGCTATGTAGAAGACTTCTGCTTACATTCTTAGAGGACCTAATAGCTACACTATAATGCCGTTATCCTTACTTACGGGTTAGAAAGCACTGTAGCTAGTGGTCAGCAGTGAAAACAGTTCTAAAGCATTCCAGCATTTATTGCATGGATTATTTTTTTTTAGATATCACATTTCAGATTTTACAGGCTTTGTCAAGCGAGTTACAGTGTCATTTGTTCTGCCTACAGCTTGTGTTGTGTTGATTGCTGGCCAGATGATCTCAGCTTTCACTGTGGACTAGCTCAGGGGAAGATCCTTACTGAAGGGCTTAAGAACAGGCAATATTAGATTTCAGCCATGCTTTTCCATAGCAAATAGTTGAATTCCCTTTTTCTTGGAAAGATACAACTCTAATTCCTCCTGAGAAGTTGATGTAGGACCATAAAACTTAGATAAGAAGCAGGGGAAGCTGGAGGTTGTTTCAGATTTGTTTTTCAGATCCGGTTTAAGAAGGTAGGGCGATTGTGATAATCGGTGGTTTGTGGATTTTTTGTTTGTTTTTAGGAAAACCCCAGAAGCTTTCCCCCAAAGGCTTTATTTTTCCCTTCTTTTAGAGTTCTCAGGAAAAAACAGTGTTTCTGAAATACAATTGCTGGGACCTTTGACTTTACAAATTACTTGTGTGACTTATTCTTCAGGTTACTATCGTACAGAAAGAGATAAGGGGACACAGTATGAGCTGTTTTATAAGAAGATGGATGGCATGGAATACAGGCATGTCACCTTGTTCCGACCTTTTGGACCCCTCATGAAAGTGAAGAGTGAAACGGTCGATATTTCTAGATCAATGATTAACATTATTGTCCCTCTTGCTGGAAGAACTGAGGCATTTGCACAATTTATGCAAAACTTTAGGTAGGTGTGTGAGATTATATAGTGAGCTATATTGCTGATTTTCAGTATTTTGTTTAATTTTCAAAATAAATTTCTGTTCTGGTGGATTGGCAACAGAACTAATGATTCCAACATTGTGTGCAACTGCCTTGGGATGTTTGTAATCGAACCGATTGTGTGGAGAAAATACTCCTTCTAAAAGGATTTCAGAGATTCTCAAACTGCACCAAAATGCCTTTTAGACTGAATGCCAGGGCCACTGTGAACCTGGACACAGATGATCTTGAACATCATTTCTGTATTTACAACAGTTTTTGAGCTCCTGTTTATAAAATAAAGTGTTGGAATGAGACACACAGTATTGGAACCTTCTGATTCAAATGGGAAAGATGGGGAAAGAAGAGGGAAATCATCTTCCATGTTTTCTTTAGAAGCTAGTTGAAGTCTGACCAGAATACTTAAATCTGCTAACACTTGTAAATGCAATAGCTTTACGTGAAGCTTCTGTTGTGTTGCAAGTAGTTGCTAATATCAGCTTATCTTTGTGCTTATAGGGATGTGTGTATTCATCAGGATAAGCGTGTTCACCTCACAGTGGTGTATTTTGGACAAGATGGGCTATCAGAAGTAAAAAGCATCCTGGAATCTGTTGCTAGGTAAGTGTGTCGATCCAATGTCAGTCAATACAAACTATATTGATTGGCATTTAAAATGGTTTTTAAAAAGGTTGACATAATAAAAAGAAAAATTTTATAGTCCGTTACAGGTTAACAGGAAAAGCAAGCTTTATTTACAGTACACTGTTTTTTGGTTGGCATTTTACAGCTTAAGTTGCAAAAGCCTCCTGAAGACTAGTAAAAATCAGGTTATAGGCCAAAAAAGACTAACACCAGTGGCCTTGAGGTTTCTGTCTGACAGTCTAAAAAACATCAGTGGTGAGTTTTGCAGTGAATATTCAGTCATGCTAACTGATTGATCAGAATTAAAGTTCTTTAGAACCGGGATGCACATTTTGATAGTTCTTCCACTGGAGAGTCAAATTTGTTTAATGATAAGGAAGAGGAATGTAGTCAAAGTAGGCTGGTGGGCTGCTGAGTGTGAGAAGTCAAGTTTTGCCCTCTGTCTTCTATGTACTAGGTAATTGGACCCATGCTTATCCTCTGCTATAAAACAACTTCAGACACCGTTTGTCTCGGCAAATAACATTACAGTAGTATGGATTTAAAATTCCCAAATGTTGATTTTTCCCTGCCCCCTTCTCCAGAGGGATGGGACAGGTAATAGTGTCTGTAAGCCTGTAGCTAGGGGGCTGCATCTCTGCCTGAGCTCTTGTGCTGGTCCCTGAGCTGGGAGCCTGTTCCCCGTGTTAGCCAAGAGTGAGCTGGGCTCCCAGGTATCCATCCCCATCTCACAACGCAGGCCAAGGCTGTGCTCGATGAAATGTATTAGACACAAGCTATTGTGTTGCTGGCTTAATATCTGATGGCAAGTCGGCCTGGCGTGCACAGACATCTTCTAGGAAGGGAGGAGTGTTCCTGCCATCCTCTCACAGAGCCTCTCTGGCATCTAGCTTGCCTACTGTCGGCCACCTCTGTTTCTGAGGCGCCTCTGCTGCCTGCTGTGCTTCCTGTGAGACATCCTCTTCTTCTCACAGCACTGAGTCGGGTTCAGTGCTGTGACCTCACTGGGCATTTACCTCGTTCTTTATCATCTTAGCGGTGCTGCTGTTGAGTATCTTCACTCTGTTCTCTGCAAGCATTGACCTCTGAAGTGTCTCCAAAGTAGACACTTAACTTTGCTTGAAGATGTTCCCTGGGTGTATTTCCGGTCTCCCTTTGCTGCTCCTTCCCTCTTCTGCGATGAGTACAGGCGTGTGTGCTACTGGTATGAAATACCGAGGAGAAGCAAACTGACTGGGTTACGGTGGCATCACCAGACAGATGGCCTTCTGCCTCGTGAGTTTGGTAGTGCCAGGACTCTGGCTTTCTGTTTGCCCTCCTCTCTGACATAGTGAAGACAGAGATACTGCTGTCTTAGTCAGGACTTCTTAGTTTGTGGGGACAAATTTTAGATGGCATTGTAATGTCAGGGAACACTTGAATTCACGTCAGTTGCCAAAAGGCCTTTTAAATCTGTCTGAATGATTAAATGCAAAGTGAAGTTATGAAGTAAGACCAACGTCCGCCTTTTTACAGTGTCTAAGCTCTGACACTTAAAATAGACAACTAGGTGGAACAGATACTTTTTTCTCATCCCGATGATATAACTTTTTAAAAAATTTCCGGAATTTAATTACTGTAAACTGCTGAAAAAGTATAAATGGTCCCTTTCGCCCCCCACGGATTTATTTTGGGTTTGGCTCTGTTTTTCTTCTAGAGAAACTAACTTCCACAATTACACGCTTGTCTCTCTGAATGAGGAATTTAACCGAGGCCGGGGACTTGACATGGGTGCCAGAGCCTGGGAAAAGGGCGAGGTCCTGATGTTCTTCTGTGATGTTGATGTTTATTTCACAGCCGAGTTCCTCAACAGTTGTCGCTTAAATGCTGAGCCTGGTATGTCCCTTTACAGTTGCTGTAACTGAGTCTTGTTGTCTTGTTTGGCTTAAACTGACCTGTTGAACATACAGAAAACTGACTTGAATGGTGGAGCTTATTCAATACCATGCATCTAGGAAAATGAAAAATCCTCTGTGCACAAAAGACAATAGTATTTAGATCAAGAAATAACTTTTGCCTTAGTGTAGCTTGTTTTAACAACATGGGGTTTTCATTTTCTTAAGATTTGGCTATCTAAAAGAAAGCTGGACAGTTTAATTGCTTTAACATGTAAATTTGTATAACAAAACTCAATGTAGCATTTACAGTGGAAGAAGATTTTTGTTATACTGAAATCTCTTGAACAAGTTTGGTTTATGCCTTCTCACACTTGTGTGGTCACATACGAATAGTTTTCAGTAGAGCTACACAATGTGCTCCTTACAGAGACTGAGCTGATGTTCCACATTTACATCCCAAGCTCTGGAATTTTTTGACCATTTTTCTCAAGTTTGTATGAAGCTTGCTTGTTCTACAAGCTTTTGCCAAGAAGGATAAAGCTTTCTTGAGTTAACAGGTGCACTCCTGTCAAACATTTGGGTTCTTTTTTTTAATGCTTACTCTTATTCCAAGTTTGTTGCAGCCAGAAACCATGTTCTCCAAATGTCAGTTATAAATGAATAGATACTTTTCTTCACATAATAAGCAGGCAAGAAAATCTGCTATAAGCCAGATACTTGAATTCTATTCCTTGCTTTTTCTTTCATTTCTGTCTCTGCACTTCATGAAACAAGTTGTGTAGATAATTGGAAAAACTTTGGAGAAGAGTGTCTTGTAAGCTTTCACAAGGGAGTTTGGGAAAATGCTTGACAATTCATAGTGACGCTTTTGTCACCTTTGCTTCAAATGAGATCTGAAAATGCTTCTCACGTGTTCAGAGTTCATGCCCAAATCAGGGTATTGAGTATTCTCGCGGGCTGTCATCAATACCTTTTGCAACACTGGCAATGCAAGAGATGCTTGAAAAATATTTATCTGGCTTCTGTAATAGGCATAGAGCAGGTGTCACAGCGTGATCAGGATACTCATGATGCTCTGATGCCCTTGCAGGACATCCTGGGTGTACACTCTTTTAAATGCTTGTGGAAAGAGACAAGCTCATAAAACTCAAGCTATGCAAGGTGTTACTTGGACTGGGTTATTTTTTAGCTTTACTGCATATCCTTATTGCAGGAATTTTTTCACTGTCATCTAATGTGATATTGTGATACATAATATGTATAATATTTTATATGTATGTAAGTATGTATAACTATATATACATGTATACCTATGTATACCTATAGAGTATATAAAAATATGTGTACATATATTTTTTTACTCCTGTGGGCTCTGCCCCACTAGATGTTATGGGCTACCTAAATGGGAAATCCTAGCAGTTAGACATTCTATTTATTTGTTTTCACTAGATGGCTAATAGCTAATATTTCACATAGTGAGAATATCTCTGGTTTCCTCTTGCCTTCAGAAAGTCTGCCCACAGTGAGTAACAATTAACCTTTTGACTTCCAGGGAAAAAGGTTTTTTATCCTGTGGTATTCAGCCTTTATAATCCTGCTATTGTCTATGCCAACCAAGATATACCACCCCCTGTGGAGCAACAATTGGTAAGTAGCATGATTTATTCTGGATAGAACTAGTTGTGCTTTGTATAAAACAAAATTAAGTGTAACTTAATAGTCTGTTTGGGATATCTTATGACCTTTGGCAGTGCGTATCTAAACACTTTTCTCCATTATGGGCAAAGCACTTGGAAGAAAAGCTTATCAAACAGTACAAAACTTGTTCTTAGATAAACTCGGAGTTCTACCTAGATTTTCAAAGAAAAAATGTGCTATTAATCAAATGAAGTTGGTAGTTCTGATCTATTGCTTAATTCTGGCTTGGAAAGCCAGTATTTTAGGAGGATAGTGGCATTACAGGGCAGCAACTTTCATCTTGATTTCCAGCAAACAAAGAAGTGGTGAAAGGGAAAAAAACCCCCTATGAACAGTGCTTGATAAGCTTCCCTCGGTGTCGACTCTTTGCTAACTACCAAGTTGCAGGAGGTGTGCCATGTAACTCGAGATGGCCTAAAATGTTCGGTCAGTTGCTTTCTTGGGTGTTGTGGACAGCTGTACTCTGTGCAGAATGTTTCTTTACCTTTGCCATCCAACATGTGCCAGAACCATTGGCTAATTTCAGCTTGCTTTTGGAATGAGAAACACTGCTTCTAGGGAAGCTTGTAGTCAAAATAATAAACAAATAAATGCCACAAACATTCAAGGGAATAGGTTTAAAGGTAATTTGGGGCTCAGCAGAAAGAAGGAAGTACTGTGTTTCTGGGTCTTTGTTGCCTGAAGATGGAATGGCCACAGTCAATGTCCAGCCTGATGCTCTTTCAAGAGACTGCATAAATGAAACTGGGTTTCACAGCTGGGACTTCTCAGGTAGAAAGGTTTGGAGGAGGGAGAGTGCAGCACAGCCTTACTAAAAGAAAAGAAAAACATAGTAACCCTCACTCCCCAGGCTGTTTGCAAGGATCCTGCTGAAAGTAGGAGGGAAGCTTTTGCATGTGGCCTCAGCTAGTCACAGCTGAGAGGAGCGAGCTCCTGCCTGACAACTCTGCTGTTTACTTTCTTTGAATCCAACAACTTTATGGTTGCTGACTTCGATCACAAAACTTACTTTTCTTGTCATATCAGAACAAGAAGAGACAAATGTGGCCATAGAAACCGGGTAGGAACTGGCGTATCAGGAAGAGATGATTGGCAATAGACTACCAAAAATTTACTGCTTGGTCTGTGCAGATAATAGAAAATAGAAGTGGTGTGGCAGAAAGGTAAACGTGGAAACTGCAATGAGAGTAAGTACTTGGAGTCGGATGGCAAAGGGTGAAGTGAACAGCAGGTAATTAGAAAGTCCACATCTGTACATGATACAGAACTACTAGAAGCGCATGTGCTGTATCCTGCACTGAGCAAATGATCAGAATTGCTTAGCTTTCTACAAAACCAAGTGCAATGTACCTCCTTCAGTGTATTTTGCATTTCAAAATGGTACTGTTTTAAAATTGCAGGTACACAAGAAGGACTCTGGTTTCTGGCGGGATTTTGGCTTTGGGATGACTTGTCAATATCGGACAGACTTTCTGACTGTTGGTAAGATGAAACTGTAAAAAAAAAAAATTTGGTATGTTTAAAAATTGAATTCTCCATTCTTATCGAACAACAGGAAAGTAATCCATTTTTTTCTTCTATTGTTTTCCCAAGCCCAGCAGTCAGACTTGCTTGACAAGATTGACCAATGAGATAAATTAGTTTTTCTAGATTTTGATGTCCCATCTGATGAGTTTGTTAAAAGTTGCAATATTTCTTAGCAGCAACGTTTCACTCTAGAACTCCTAAAAATCTTTCTTTTTTTCTTTGTACTTTGTGACTGTCTGAAGCAAATTAATCAAGTGTAAGAAACACGTCCCTCAAGTAAACCACTAACATAGAGAAGAACCTTTCAAATTTTCTTTTAAATAACCTTGAGTAGTTGAATGTATTTGTTTGAGGATTTAGAAGTATGCTTTGGCACCGCCTTGTGGCATGCTGTTAAAATTGAGAACAGCTTGGTGTGCTTAAATTTGGAAGACTGTCTTGAAGATAGTCTGCCAGAAGGTGTAGTGATATAGCGCTATGTGCTGTGTAATGGCTTTCGTGGAGGCTGATTTCTGATAGCAGTCATATTGCCACGTGTATGGTAGATGCTAAATGAAGACTTCATAATTCTAGAGTTTTGAAATTGTGCATGAGTCTGGGTCGATTTTTCACTATGGTCCTGGAAAGCCAAGAGATCTTAAAATGGTGGAACAGGTTCCTTTACTTAATCCAGCTTTCTGAGTTGTGACCTAGGGAGTAATTGCTGGCATTTTTAGAGAGGGCTTTTCATATGGTGCATGAATGCTCCATTTTCCAGCTGCTAAAATCCATTATGATTGCTAAAAATAACCCAAAAGCATAGCCAGTGAGGTTTGTCTACAGTTTTCTGCAGCTGTCACATGGGATGTCATGCATAATGTGATTTGGAGACACTGTTCTAAGAGACTTTCTGAAGCCAGCAGTGCATGATCTGTGTCCTGGGTAGTTTCCACCGCAAGGATGTGGTATGCTTGAAGCTCCTCTCCCTCAATTTGGCATGCTTTGGCATGGAGAGCTTAAAGTTAACAGCTCCAGAATTTCTGGTATGTTGCAGAGATTTGGTAATATGTTACACAAGAAGTGTTGCTCTTTTTGCCTTACATCTAGCCTGTGTGCCAAAATAACATTTTCTGATATTGTTTTTATAGGGGGTTTTGACTTGGAAGTGAAAGGCTGGGGCGGTGAGGATGTTCACCTTTACAGAAAGTACTTGCACGGTGACCTTATTGTGATCAGGACACCGGTCCCTGGTCTCTTTCACCTCTGGCATGAGAAACACTGTGCAGACGAACTCACTCCGGAGCAGTATCGCATGTGTATCCAGTCCAAAGCCATGAACGAGGCCTCTCACTCGCACCTTGGGATGCTGGTCTTCAGGGAGGAGATCGAGACTCACCTCCGTAAGCAGGCTTACAGGACTAACAGTGAAGCAGTGGGTTAAATGTCACCCCCGTGATATCTGATGACTTCAAATTCACAATGAACCAGCATCGTTTTACAGCCTTAATTCAGCTTAAAAATGCAGTGCCTCTCTTTTTCAGTGAAGAAGAGTTTAGAGGGTTTTTGGTTCTTCTGTTTGTTTTCAGAGTAATTCTTTGACTGATATGCTATTACCTACATACCTTGCAAGTTCAAGCACCTCAAACAAATCGGAAAGCGTGTGTAGTTCAAGGAAAGTGTCTTCAGTATTGAGTGGAAGAATCAGTGGAATGTACAACTCAACACTTTTCCACATGGTACATTTCAGTTCTTATATTTGCATTCTTTTAAGAATTAAATAATCTTTTGTGTTGTCTTGAGTATTTTCAGTCTGTATGGCTCACTGTACTGTGACTTTAGAAGGGTATTATACTTACGCTCCATTGTAGAAACAAGAGAAAGGTGTGAAAAAGAATCTTGCTGTGAAAGGTATACAGAACGTCCTGACCGGTATGTCAAGTGTTCAGGTTGCTGATTTCACAGCAAGGGTTTGGTGCCACGTTTGCTCTATTAACAGACATTCACATGGTTGAATATAGAATAATTCATGTGAAGGAGGGGAATGAAAATCTTTTTAAGTGGAATTTTAGAGCGTATACTGTAATTTTGCACTGCAAAAGAGACACCGCCACCTTATCTCGGTGATGGATCAGGCAAGTTGGGAACGCTTCAGTTGGGCGTTTCTGGGTCTGGTCTCTTCCCACAGTAGATGCCACATCGCAGAATCCCTTTTATAAACTGAGCTATGCTATTAAACTCGTTCGTTTAAAGATGGTTTTTTGGCCCCACTCCTCCTTATTCAAAGGCCCTGCCTGTACTTCTCGTCCTTTAAGTTGAGGAACCATCTTTCCATTCCCGTATAAATTTATTAGAGGTCCATTTGCTATTATGCCAATATTGTCCTTTTGCTTTCTTTTTCTCTTTCTGGCATTTTCCTGACATGTTTTTGGAAGGCAGTCATATAGTGTTTCAGTGACTGAAAAAGCAAGTGCTGTTACAGTCTGTCTTCATACAATGCTCTCCATGCCACTCATTATCCTAGTAGCCTTATTCTTCACTTTTTCAGTTTGGGGGGTGGGGTGGGGTGGTAGGTGTTGGGGTTTTTTGAGCATGCATAAGCAGAATTATGCTGTGGTCTCATTAGTGCCTTGTATAAAGGCACTACTACTTCGCTACTTCCCTTTTGGGTATTTTGGGACGCATAAACAGTTTAAATGCAGGCAGGTCATTTTTATCCATGTTGTCTTATATGCTACCGTATGGCATGCCTCATTTTTAATACGTTTGTTTATAGAATGAATGCTGAGAACGCTAATTCAGTGGTTAAACTGTTTGCACGGTCTCCACTGAATTTAGAAATTAGTTTGAAAACCCTTCTCAAACCAGGTGATTAAGATCTGTTCATGAATTCAGTTTGCTTTAAGAATTCTGAAGGCAACTAAAGATTTAAATGGTTGATTTCTGAATAGCAGATACGCTGTGCAAATAGTTCTGGGCACTGATCCTTTTTATATGTACATAAAATTTGCCTTTATGTAACTTATTGTGGAGAACAGTGTACGGTATTGTACTTAAAGTGAAGAGGATGCATTGCAAGACTCCTTGCAATTGATATTCTCAACATAATAAATTGAATTTCTGCATTTTAGAAATTGTTTTAAGCTGTTTCTTTTGAAATAAGTTTTTACAATAATACTTTACACGGCAGATGACACGCCGGATTCAAGTGATAGTATTTGCAGCGAGAAGTTCAACCAGGTCATTTTTGCATCTCAAGTGAAATCTACCCAGACCAGATATGCAAGTGCAGAGTTAGTTCCCCGGACAACTTAAACTTATACCAGATGCTATCTAACTTTAAGATATGTTGGTGGTTCCTAACAAATATAACAAGGTACCAGTGAGGAAAAGATTACATACATAGGCATGATGATTTGAGATAAAGATGTAAGTGGGACCTTCTACTGAGACTCCAGCCCTTAAAAACTTTGGCTGCTGCAGCTGTCCTGGCTCTGCTGCACAAGAATAAGCATCAAAAATGCCTCTCATTGACACCACCACTGCTTGGCGCGCGCTGGGATGGATACTGAGGTAGTGCAGAGTTGTTAATGTTAAGCATTGCTGCAGCTCAGCCACTACCGCGGAAGGATCTGGTTGTCCTAGTTTCCGTGTTTTGGGAACACAGACTGCTGATGCTGATAGCCAGATCTCTTACCTTCTGCTGTTTTCCAGTGAGTGGTGTGCTTAGCAGCAGTTGTGAGGAAGGAGAACAGTGCCAACTGTCCACATCTGTGCAAGCAAAAAGAGGGTACGGTGTCGACGCTGGAAGGCAGTCAAGGAAGTCTGGAGCTGAATGCAGTCAACGGGAACCGCTTTTGAAAACGTTTTTTCCATTCAGCATCCTAAGATGTGGAAGCGAATGCATTGGAGTTAAAAGGAAGTCAGAACTCTTAGAAATAGTTAACGTCAGGGTTGGGTGTTGACACGAGTAGTCCGAATGACTGATTATTTGAGGACTCCTCAACTTTCAGGGGCCCTTGCAGGCCTGGTCTTTCTCATGTTTTAGTTCAGCTCCCTGCAGTAACATGCCTGCGTTAAGAACATGTTGCTACGGCACACATCAGCTGGACAGCTCTTTAGGAGCACGGGTAACCATCACCTATTGCCTTTGTTACAAAAGCCATAGCTGCTGGTGTGTGGGCTGCGTGCTGTGTTAAGTCAATGCGAGGTACTCGCAGCTCAATGGTAGTAACAACAGCAAGGATAATTTTAAGCATGGAATCTCCTCGGGTGCATTTTGCTGCTGTGTGGTACTGGATTGGGTACACGCGCTTCACTGCGTGCATCTGCGGGGAAGATGGTTTTACTGCTAACAATTGATCTGTAGAACATTTACAGCAGGAAAATACTCGGCTCTAATAGCGCTTTACAGGTTGTGGGGTAGTTTATTAGCAACTCTGACATTGGAAAGCAAATGAGTTACTTAAATTAAAAGCTGTTACTCATGATTTAAAACTTGCACTTCCAGGGAATTATTGCTAGTCATCTACGGTTCATGTTCCCTAATGACTTATTTTACGTACTCATTTGTCTCAATTATTATATAATTAGATTAAAAATTATAAATAACTACCTTAAACTTACAGCTTTCAACTAAATCTTAGAATAGTTCGGGGGTTTTATCACAATTCTCAAGTATTTTAGCTGCTTCTTTTGGGCTAGGCTACAGGTTTTGACTATATAGTTAAAAAAAAAAGATATCTAAAATTCTTACTTTGGATAATGATTGTCCCTCAGTGACTTAAAAGGTATTTTTTTCAAAGAAAGATGCAATGTTTTCCTGTAAGCAAGGCCCTCACTGAACTAACTGATGAATATTACGCGGGTGGATTGTTTTGTCTATTTTAACAGGGATTCCCCAGGAGAGGACGGGATGCTTTATATATCTCTAGTAATCCCAAAAATAGAGAAAAGTTGAGACCTACAACTTGCAGAGAAAGTAATTCTGTTCACTTTACTGCTCCAAAAGTTATTCAGACACAAATACCTCGTAAGGTCACCACATGGCGATTGCTTTCCTGGTCCTGTTCTGCTTTTCATCATACTTTGTCTGGGAGTTTCTCTGGCAAAAAGTCCTCTGGAAGTGCTTCACTTTTTCTGGCTCCTCTGCCATAGTCTCTGGGAAAGGCATGGGTAGAGCCCATTTCAGGACTCAAATTTTGCAGTTGTTGTCAGTTACTGCTGCATTACCCCAAGCTGACTGATCGAGTGTCTTCTCTTCTGTGTGGCTGTGGATGACAGTGACACTTTAATTATGCTCCTGAGCAGTTAACACGAAGCTGAGTCACTGACCAGCATTGGTCAGAAAAATGTATGGATCTGGAGAGCAGTTTGTTTTCTCAAAGTTCTTAGCATACCTAAAAGAAATTACATATGCTGTATAAATATATTATACCCTGAAAACTTGCACGGCTCTTTTCTTCACCTCTTTAAATCGCACATCATGTTTCTTGTGCTATGTTTCTATTTCTTTCTGTGTGCTGCCTTCTTTATTAACCCAGTCTATTCTTTCTTTGGTGTGGCTCTTCTCTTAGGTCTTCCAACTCCCTGCCTTAAAGCCTTCAACCTTTTGTAAGCTCCAGTCCTGGCTCTTGGGTGATGGGGGAGCCGTGGGGGTTGACCGAGTGGCGGTGGGGCTGAGCAGTGATGTCTGGCACGGGAGAGCCCAGGGGCCAGACCTGGCGCGCAGAATGGGAGCTGCCAGGCAGCTCCGGAACGGCTCTCTGCCGTTAACCGGCTCCGAGAACTGGCTTTAAACCACGGAGGACTCTGTTTCTCTGTACTACAGATTAGGCTTTTTTCTTATTTCTGTATTTGTCATAATATTTCATGCCGAAATACAGTAAACTGTTTAGGGCAATGTGAAGTTCATGGCAAAGAGCAGTAAGTTAAGACCATTACCCATACCCGGTGTTTGATTGCACACCGTTGCTTCTGCTCTGTAATGCGACTAGACCAGAAAGAGTAAGATATGCCTTTATTATACAGTGAGTTTACAAGTGATTTCAGTTACCTGAGTGTATTCAACTTCTTTCCGACTGCATTTTGGTATAGCCATGCTGTGATACGAGCACATGTGTTTGTATACAGCTGTGTAGCTGTTTTCCAGTTACTGCTGCGTGCTGTAATGCAGGGTAGGTTTGCTCTTTCTCAATAAAACGTGCAGCTCTTCCTTGGAGGTGTTTGCTAACCTCATCCAAGAAAGGGAGGAAATTAGTCATGTTTCAACTATGAAAATCTCTCACTTGAATAATAAAATCTATTCTGCGTGTTGCTTTAGGCATAAATCTGGCTAAATGGCTGGAAAATGTTAGCTAAGTGCCTAGTCTCAAGTTTGTAATTGCCGGGGCTGGGGGGGTGACTGCAGAGACAACATCATTACCATGTGGATCTGCAGCCGTGCGTTGCACCTCGGGCTGCGGCCCATGCGAAGGGCGCAGCTGCCGGCTCGGATGGCGAGAGCAGGGCCGCTGCACCTTTGGCATCGCTGTCTTCCCCGCTGGGGAGAAGCTCCCGGCGGCCGGTGCGTGCCTTCTTCTCGGGAGCCTTGGTCTGGGTTTGCCATCTACTGTAGCAACAAACACGGAATTGAGTTAATTGCAGGAGAAGTTGAGCCCCGGGGGTGTCTCCGTCCACAGAACAAGTTTGGTAACTTAGTTATTAATGCTCCAGTGTTGATCCTGAGTTGACATTATTGCTGGTCGCCTCCAGCCTGAGCCGGTGCAAACGCAAAACCCATCAGCTCGATGGGCCGAGGCCCTTCGGCTGGAGCCACAGGTGGTTTCTGGAGAAAGGAGGACCATCAAGGTTTTGAGTGGTGCCCTTGGGTTGTTACCAGTTGTCGCGGCTCTGACCTGCGCAGCCCCACGGTGTCGGAAATGGGTGTTTGCCATGCACGGACCATGGGCTGGCTCAGCAGAGACCTGCTCTTGGCTTTCCCAAGGTGTGCTCTGCCTTCAGAGGGAGAATACAGCCCATGCTGTTCAGCTTGGGCTGCCTGCCGCTGGGGCATTGTAAAGATAAATGAAAATATTACGCTTTGGAATCAGAATCACTTGTCTGCCCAGGGTTGGCGTGCAGGTTACGTGGCTGGGTGTTGGGCCATGTCCTCCTGTTTTGACAGATGCTGCTTATATAACGCACTGTTTCCCATCTTTTTAAGCTGTGGTTCAAGTGTAAAAAGCCAGCTGTGTTTTCTTGCAGAAGTCACTGCATTTTAGTGTCTGAGTAGTAAATATAGTAACATTTGTTTAAATAGGAATATGCTCCACTGAATTGAGAAGTAATTTTTTTTTTTTTTTTTTTTTTTTAGCTCTTGTATGCTATCTGCGTTAATTGTAACCTTTCCAAGGAACTTGCAATCTGTAGAGGGAAGGGGAAGTGTTCTTGATTAAGTGAAGTCAAAATGACGTTAGTTCAGGGCACACTTTTGTGTTGGACCCTTTACAGGAATGAATTCAGGTTGTGCTTTGGAATTTGCAAACTTTAATTTGTTTAACAGTATGTCATTCAACAGGACCAATGGATGCTGGTTTGGAGAATCAGAAAATACAGATGGAAAGGTGGAAAAAAGTACAGGGAAATACTTTTAGTTCTGGGTCCGCTGCATCCAGAATAAAATACTTAGTGGCTTTTCTTGTAATTTCATAAAAGCCCGTGACCCTTTGGACTTTGAAAAACACACACCTCTGAAACTGAAAACTTCTTTGTAAACTGTATTTAAGACCGGAGAATTGCATAAGAAGGGAAAGGGAAGTGGTGGGTAAGCCCCGAGTACTTGTATCTGAATGCAAACATATATTTGAATTGCAGTTTTTAGTGCATGCTGGAATATAAACTTCAGAATTAAATTAAACAGCTTTGTGCTGTGTCAGATCGGTGAATAAAGGGAAGAGAACTTCAAATAGCCTTTAAAATGATGATTCAGCATAAATGTAACAACTCATTTGACTACTCTATTGGTCTAATGATAAAAGCCTTCTGTGTAGCCAAGGTGGGTTTAGCTTTTGTTTGCCTGAGACACCCATGCTGTGTGTGTGTGTGTGACCCCCGACTACATCTTAAAGAGGTTGGTCATTCAGATTTTACTCAGCGGTGAAGTAAAACAAGGAACATGGGGATATGGCTAAAGTTAAGCAGTGTTTGGTTCATGCCCCCAGATGCTCATCTCCTCCTGGTCAGGCCTGGCTGCTTGCAAACTAAAGGGCTCCACCTCTTTCTTCACTGAAAAAGCCATACAGCAAAGGAGACTGGGATAAAATGCTGCTTTTTACATTTCTGTGGTTGCACTGGCTCTGCAGACCTCTGCTTTTATTGGTATATTATCAATTTTTCTGAATGCATCACAGCAAGAAGTGCATTTGGGCCCTGTGGCTGTTGCAGTCGCAGGGCAGCTGTGCCGGACACACCTTGCAGGGGCAAGCAGCCGCCTGCAAACAAAATTCCCCTATGCTGGCTGACTTTCCAGGATCCAGGCCTCCAGCTGTTGTAAATTACAGCATCAGGATTGCCTTCAGCCTCTGGTGAATTTGTCTCAGCTGAGAGATCGGCCCCACACCTCCGTTAGGGAGGTGCAGGGCAGTGCTACCCCTCAGTGCCAGGTGATGCTAGAAGAGAGCTTTTGGGGCCTCACCCTGTGGCTGCCTTTGCCACAGCTGTTGTGTTTGCTGTAATACTGGCAGGTGTGTGCTTAATTAGGGCCTTGTGGAATAATTAGCTCTTCTCAGTTGGTACCTGAAGCTGGCAGAAAAAGGTTCTTCTACTTCTTTCCCAAGCATTGTGGTCTTTCTCCTCGGTTAGAATAAGGTAAACGTTTTATTGAATTTTCTGGGATGTGCCACTCTGAGATTGCACCAAAAAGGGAATGGCTTCCAGTTTTTTAACATGGAGATCTTGTATGCTTCTGCCAAGGGTATGTTGTGCTGGGTTTGAAGAACAGGTGTTGTAGCTGGGATCTGTATGGGGGTACCGTGCAGCAAAAGTACTTCTGAATGGAAGGTAGAATGTTAATTAAATGTCTTTTACATTTAAGTCTAGAAGTTTGTATAAGGTTGTATTGAAACACAGTCCCGGTTTGGTTAGCTTAGTCCTACTCTGCGATAAGTGAAGTAAGTCCCTCTAAACTTGAAATAGAGTGCCTAGGTAGGAGTTTGTGGTGATTTAACTGGCGGACTTGAGCTGCTGTAAGTTTGTATGTAGTGTGGTGAGTTTTCCAAGAGGACTGTTTTCAATCCCAGCAGTCTCAAGGTTGCCTTGTAGCTATAGGACTCGTATGTCTCGCATGACTTGGACCTCTTGAGCCGTGTTCTCTCATCTTTCACTCCAACTGCTGTAAGAACCCGTTGCTGATGCAAGTGAACTTAGCTAAAGGCTTTATTACTTTTTATCACTTTCTTCCATAAGTAGAATGCTTTGTAGGCTGTACTTGAATTGCATGTAAAAAAGGATGTTAACCCCTTCCTGCCATTTGCAATGCCAGTGGCTTGCCAGACTCCTTTTGAGATGATCTTGTGTTTACAATATTGGTGATGTCTGGTCTTAAATTCCACCCATTTATTTTTTGCAATTGCTTTGGCGTTTGCGTGTCCATGAGGGGCATACATGCTCTTCGCTAGCACCTATCTGTGCTCAGACTTCTGCTAAAAAGGCTCTTCTCGAGAAAGAAAGATGTCTCTGGAATAAAATAAAATTTAACACAGAGGCTATAAAACAGACTTCGCTGCTATAGCGTATACTTGGCTGGCTCCTGCTGAAGGTGGTGGCAAGCCGTGCCCGCGCAGCAGAGACACTCACGGTTCTGGAACAAATGGGGAGTTTCTCCTGCGTGAAGCCATGGTGTGCATTTGTGATGGATGCGGAGGAGACAGGAGGTGAAGCTGTGGAAACACGCGTGAATGGGCACAGTGGTGGCTTGGGCCCGGGGAGAGCCTGAGCTCTTTCAGGGATTTCCTGCAGCCTTATGCAAGCTTAAGTGGATTCTCTCTGACTTCGTTACAAGCTGTGGGGAAAATGGTCATATTAAAGAGAGAGTTTGAAGAAAAAGAAAAACCTTTGAGACTGCTTGGTACCCAGGTACACCGTGGAGAGGAGCTTAGCGAGAGAGCAAAGGTTAGGCTACTCTGAGTGTGCGCGTTGCATGCTTTCCTGGGCTGTGCAGCTGTGGGGAAGGAGGAGCTGGGATGGTGTTCTGGCCTACAAATGCAGTCCATGTAGAGTAGTTGTGGAGTTTTTTTGTATTTGTTTGCTTTTAAAATCTCGTCAAAATGACTTTTTGGCTGCTGGGTTCCCGTGAAATTCTTCCTGAGCTACTTGGGTACTGTGACATTTCTGAGAAGTGAGGTAAGAGGTGTATAGGGAAAAAAAATTGGATTTGCGGATTTATTTATTGCTTGCTTGGATTTTATGTTTTTGAAGCATTTTAGGAGTGATTTTTTTCAAATTGAGATGAGTTCTTCAGCACTGAGCTATAATGTCCACAGACATGAATAGTTCAATGCTTCATTAAGTTCTGCTAGTGCCACAAGTGTTAAAGGCTTCAATCAAATAAGTCATTTACAGCTGTGCTCGCCGAGTCCCCGAGTGCTCTGTTGCTGCAGTTGATGATATGTTGCACTTTTTAATAGATATCTGGGGAGGTGGAGTGTTGTTAGTAATACCTTCTTTGAATTGAACGTAAGCCACTGGATGTTATTTAAATATTTAAAAGGAAACTTTCAATGTTGATGCTGATAGATAGCAAGAATCTTTGAATATAATACCCCCCGGAATCAGAAGAGGCCTTAGTGTGCTCATGTGACAGTGATTAAAAAGATGTTAAGTACTTTTCTGTCTGTGTAATGAGGTTCTGTTGGATCTTACTGGAATTCTGCCTCCAAACAAAATTATGTTAATTTTAAGATTAAGATACCTGCTTAATCTGAAGAAGCTAGATAAGATTTATAAAATATTGGAAGCAAATTTCCCTTAAACTTAATGTTTCTCTTTTCCTGACCCCAGTTAGGTGGGGATGTTTGCAACTGGTGCTTTGGTTTGTGTTTGCTTTCAGCTTTCTTTCAATCCTGCAAAATGGTGTCCGCACCTTGTGCTGAGGTGGGACTGTTAACAGAAATCCTCTGCATGGCAACAGCCCTGGGGTTTCAGTGTTTTGTTTGTTTGGGGGGTTTTGTTGGGTTTTTTGTTTTGGTGGGGGTTTTTGTTTTTGGTTTTTTTTTTCTGGTAGGTGCTATTCATAGTTTCAAGTAACTGTATACTGCTTTTGCCAAACAACGTTTCTTACAGAACCTTTCATATAGAAGTGCTTTTTCTTACTGGTTCTTATAAGCCTAAGTATTCTTAATATCATAAGGTATTCATCCTAGTAGGTCAGAAACAGTGTATTTATTGTCTTAGCGTTTTTAAATTAATGTTGCATTTCCTGGTGGTTTTGAGTTTCTTCCTCATCATGCCTCTTGAGGAGAAGGCAGAGTATCTGTCTGAGACTGTATCAGCACTCCCTGCATGACCTAGAACTTGGCTGCTTTTTAATATTTCATTATGAAATAAACTAATATCCCAAAGTTGTTCTGCAGCAATCAACTGCATCCGTTTTCTGTGCAAAAGCTGAATGTGCTATTAAGCAGCCACAAAAATGCTGATGTTAGAAATTGCTTATAACATTGGAAATATTAGAAACATTTCAATTCCTTACTGTTACGAATAACATTATGGAAATGGTTACACTTTAGATTGTACCTCCAAATTACTGCAGAAATAAACCCCAAAATGTTGTTTCTCTCTGTTCCAAAGCCCAAGGTCCACCTTGGGGAGCGGTGAAGGTAGGCAAACCTCTGCAGTGTCAGGGAGCCTCTGTTGGACACCCGTAGAGATGTGTCGAAACCTCAAAGCGTACCCAGTTATCTCTGCTTTTCCAGGGACAAGCGTGGAAGGAAGAATTTGAAAGCAACTGTTGCTAGTACTTGCATCCTCACTGGTCTGGAAACTTTCTCAACAGCGTGCACTAACGGTTTAGGATAAAGTCTTTCTGCAACTTGAATTTTTTTTTTTTTTTTTTTAACCTCACTGTCCACACAGCCCTGTTTAATAGCTGCAGAGAACTATACGACAAAACTGTGCTTCCACACACTGTTTGCAGGCTTTTCTGGTTAGCTGGGAAGCTGGGGTTGGCCCTGATAAAATTATATACGTTGCAGACTGAAGAGGGAAGATCTGTCTGCACCTCCTCAGAAGAATTACTGATTTCTCTCCAAAAGACATACTACTACTATGAGTTGTCAGCTGACTAGTCAGTTGCATTTTGGTAAGTGAGTTTTTTGCTAAAAGAATGCTGCTTCTTGGGAGCTATTAACCGGTGGATAAATCAAGTTGCTAACGTGACTAAAGATATCTTACTGGTGTTGAGTTACTGCTTGTCATACTGTGTTGCGCTCTAATGGCAGTAAAATGCCTGGAAAGCAATTTTACTGTTTACTTTTATGCCTCTGTAAATAGTGAATTTATCCTAACAACTGGATGGGACGTAATTGGAAGGGAGTCTTCAAGGATGTTATATGCATGTTAATTATGAGGGTAAACTGGCCATTGGGAAGACTTGTCTGTTTGATCCTCTTAATGCTGGTAAACATCATTTTCTTTTCTAATGAGCCATGATGACTGAAAGTAGTACTGTTCTACTCTGGGAGTCTGTTGTGGATGTCTGGTTACCAAAACAATTTCCCTGGGGAGTTTTCAATGGATTAAAAATACCTATGGGACCTCTGGAGCTCCTGCACTTGCAAGATCTAACATTTTTGAAAGGCTTATATCCCTGAGAAAGGAGGTCATGTGGGTAGCACTGGGGCAATGCATTAGGAAAGCTGGATTCTCCTCACAGGTCTGTGCTTGTCTAGTCCCTGTGTGACCTTGGAGAAGTGGTTTTGCTTCTGTAAAGTAGGGCATGAAAAAGGGTAGTGGTTGCCACCAAAGGTCCTGGAGCGTTGAAATGTCAACAGAATCTTGCTACAGGAAACCCTGTAGTCTGCTGCTGCCAGCAAACATTTCTGTGCTTTCCTGTTGAAAGGATAAGTATGCGGGAGGAAAAAAACCAAAATTCAACTCTTCGGGCACAAAAAATGTTTTTTCACAGTGGAACTGTGTGGAACATGGTTCATCACTTTCACTGAGAGAATGAAAATGTTCCCTGGCACAGACACTGTATCAAATCCATAAAACACTATTACAGAGAGCACGTTAGAAGCGGCAGCATATTGTTGGCTTAGTGTTGCTCTTGCCTTTTGTTGAAAGATATTACATTATGAAATATTTAATCTTTTTAAGTCGGAAAGTAACCTGTTGATTCCTAGCGACTACGTTGCCTTCCACAGTTGGTTCACCTCATTCAGCCACTGGTTTTTGTCTTGGTAAGTTTGCAAGTGAAAAATAACCATGGAAAAAGTGAAGCCTGGTTGAAGCAAGTTTTTTTTATTAATGCAAGCACATCCAGTCAAACACAGAATATCCTGCTTTATGGTACAGCTTTATATTTAGCATTTCAGCTCAGAATAGCAAAACACAGTATTTAAGGAATGTAACAAACTGAGGGAGGAAAAATAAAAAGGAACCGATGTGGATACTGCATTGATTTCAAGTATATACTAGGACTGATTGACCAGTGAAGTGCACATTCATGTGAAAGCTTTTTTTTTTTATACATTTACAGAAAGTGTTTTAAAATTGCATTTCAAATATATATTTTTTCTTAAATTTTAAGCATCCCTTTTAAATTTCAATTACATAAACAAAGCTGATATACAATCCCTCTTATAGTGTCTGACAATGTTACTAGCTAGAACATCTCTGAAAGTGCAAAACACTGTAATAATACAGTATAAATATTCTCACTCTAATCCAGGGCTGAAGGTCAATACTTCAGCACAGGAAAAATAGCAGCAGATCATAAGAATTATCCCTTCCCCTTTTCTGGGCTGTTCTTGTTAACAGTATTCTACTACTACTTTCTTTGCGGCATGACTTGCTTTTGTTTCTCTTTGATGTCAGTGCTATGAGAATAGCAAAATGTTGATTTATCTCCCTTCCTTACCCCAACCTACTCGTCTAATTTTAAGTATTTGTCAAGGGGGCGTGGAACAGGGAGAGAGGGAAGGCTTTTTAATTTTTTCACTGTACTACAGGGCCAATACAGCACATAATTTCTACTAAGTGATTGCAGATGCTACATGAAACAGCGGCACTGCTCTTGGTTGTAGGCACTCAGCAAGAAGAGTCTAGTGGACTGGAATAAACCAGACCCTGGGTCCAGAAAGTCTTGCCCCTTCTTCAACAGAAGGCAGAGTAAGATAAAACTCATCTACTCAGAGTTGGTAATTTTTAAAGAAGCTTGTGCAGAGGTCCTCTGTGAGGCTCTATGAGCGAGGCGGTAATCACTGTAAACTCTAGAGGACCTTATTTAAAAACCAAAAAAGTATCTAATTGTCTGGCTGAAGTCATCATCTTTACAAATATCCAGGCCTTAAGCCTTAAAAGAACAATTATGGGAAAGGACAGTAGATATTCATGGGTAATAATTTGTTCATTAGACAAAACAGATTGTAATCTGAGCCTTTTTGTTTTCTTTCTTAATTCAGAGATCAGGTGAGAAAGTAAGTCCTGAACTGTGTATTTTTTCCTGGAAATGAGTATCTTGAATCTTAACATAAGCTCCTCAGGTGGTCATTTGGACAGCCAAAATAGGTCTAAACTCAAGACTAAAAGGAGAAATTAGACATGGTAAGCATTAGCGGATTTACAGATCACCTCTAATTTTGGTACTGACCTGGGTTCAAAAGTTTGACCAATTTCTTACGGTGTTTTCCCTTCTATTTCAATGGGTTCTGGCCCAGACAGTTAATCATGGCTTGCAAAATACTAGAAAAAGCTGGTATCATAAGTTTGTCTTTGCTTTAGTTGTCTCTAAGTGCAGACAAGCATTTTTCAAAGGAACCAAGGGAATTAAATGACCAGTTCAGTGGTGATGAACTCTTCTTAAGCCTCTTTGGAAATTTTAGCCTTAACTTCAAATTGGACATCTGAGTTCACTTCTCTCTCCCTAGCTCATGTATGATTTTTATTTTCCAAGAACAACATGTTGAGCCTATTTTGCAGAGATAATCTAGGTTAGATATCCTTCTCTTAAACAAACAAAACAAAAAAATCCCTGATTTTTAAAAAGGAAAACACAAACTATTCTGACAGCCAGAATTTAAAGGATAGTTCCCAGAAGTCTTAAAACTTACACGTGTGCATCTTCACACATGCACGCACACATACTCACACACAAACGCACATCCCCCCCAGCAGTTACCCCATCTTACCTCTTTAAATCATGTAACAAAAATATGTTTGCTGCACCATCAATGTTACAGGCAGGTATACTCTACTTCATGTGCCATATTCTCCATTTTATTTAAAAAGTACATTGTAGCTGGTTTCGAGACATCCATGTTTTTATTTTCACTACTTCCAGTCCAGCGTAATAGAAGGTACACTAAACGATATCAGTACCTTGTAAGGCACTATTTTCTGATGTAGGAGAGGAACATGCTTACTGCAGATGTCTAAGGCCTTGACTCTACAAACACCAACACATGTGAATGGTATCACTGATTTGAAGGAGACCCTTCACTTCAAAGCTAGAGACACATGTTGAGTGTTCTGTAGGATACTGGTCCAATGGAGTATTTAACCTGAACACTGGCTTTAGTTGGGATGTGTGTTTTCATTTTTATTTATTTTGGTGGAAGTAATAAAAAATAAAAATTTGGATGCTGATAGAATAAGATCTCCCCAGGGATACCATCTCCCATGATACGTTTCACCTCTGAGAACAGGGCCCTGCCCTTATATTTAAAATAAAAAACCAAAACCCTTCACTTAAGTGCCTTAAGGTTGACATGTGAAATATTTACCACGTTTTATTTCATAAAAGTTACTGTATATACAAAACAGACCTCAGCCAGTGAGGTCTTTCTTAGCTCAGTCCAAGTCTTTCAGGTTGTAAAAACATGTTCATTCGATGTACTTCAAAGTC
>VYZV01021189.1:6987-24738 GCA_013401275.1 Pandion haliaetus
CCCAGAGGCGGGTCCGACATTTTGGCACCAGGGAAGTTTCTAGCAGCTTCTTAAAGGAGCCATCTCTGCAGCCCCCCTCCCCTGTCACCAAAGAAAACTGCACCACACAAACCCATAACATCATGTAAGAAGATCTCTGAAAACTAAGAAAAAACCCACCCAAGCTAATTTAGTACTTAATGCTCCTTTCTTCACTTTCAGTTAAACAACAAGAACAAAAAGACATATTTTTTTTTAGGGTCAGTTTTCAAAGTTGCAGAACGTTTACTTTGAGCCTTTTTGTCTTTTCTGTCCTTTTGTATTTATTTCTAAGAACACATATACAGCTTTATAAAACCAGCTTTCACTCTTCTTGATACTGTCATCAAAGGATTTACTGAATAGCAGGTTTGGGGTTTTTTTAATTAGTATTTGTAAGATATTTAATGAATAAAATGGTAGATCTACTTATTTCTCTACTTTTCAAAGAAGTTATTGAAATGCAGTTTGAATATAGACATGGAATAGTACAGCTGTCATTTCTACCAGTGTTAGTTCCTGTTTAAGTGTACTTGTCTCCTCTCTGCTATCTTTGTCTTCAAAAGATCTACATGATATGTGTCATCAG
This sequence comes from Pandion haliaetus, assembly GCA_013401275.1. Taxonomy (NCBI): domain Eukaryota; kingdom Metazoa; phylum Chordata; class Aves; order Accipitriformes; family Pandionidae; genus Pandion; species Pandion haliaetus. The sequence goes on from VYZV01021189.1 coordinate 7,595, forward strand.
TCCTAAATTTAAGCCTGGAAGCAGTACTCAGGCAAAGTAGGTAGCTGCTGATAACAAGAGATTTTTATCATAGAGTCACAGAATATTTGAGGTTGGAAGGGAAGCTCTGGAGGTCATCTAGTCCAACCTCCTGTCCAAAGCAGGTCTGATTAGATGAAGTTGCCAGGGACTATGTCCCACTGAGCTGGAATACCTCCAAGGACTGAGATTTCATTATATCTTTGTGCAATATCTTCTAGTATTTGACCATCCTTATGCAAAAGATTTTTTCCTAGTGTCTAACTAGAATTCCTCCTCTCATGGCTGAGCAAGCACAGCTCTCAGCCTCTCCTTGTATGTTCTGTGCTCCAGCCTCCTGTCCAGCTTGGTGGTGGGGAGTTGAGGTTGCACTTGCTCCAGTATACCAATGTCTGTCTTGTAATGGGAAGTCCAAAACTGAGCACACTGCTCCATATGCCCAGGTAATGAATAGAGGATCACTCGCCTGGATCTGTTAGATACATCCTTACTAATGCAGCCCAGGAGACTGTTGGCTTTCTTTGCTGCAAAGGTGCCTTGTTGACTCATGTTCAGCTTGGTATCCACCAGGACTTCTATGTGGGTAAGCTCTGAGGAGCTCCATCCTAGAAGACTGGGCCCCAGTCTATGCTGTTGCATGGGGCTATTCCATCCTAGATGCAAGACCTTGCACTTTGCTTTTTTTGAACATCATGAGGTTCCTGCTAGCCCAGGCTGTCCAGGTCTCTCTGAGTAGCAGCCCTGTCCTCTAGTATTCTGACTGCTCTCCCCAGTTTGGTGTTATACCCAGGGTTGCTGAGAGTGTACGCTGTCCCACCATCCAGGTCATTAATAAAGGCATTAAATGGTGATGATTCCAGTTCCAATCCCTGAAGGACCCCACTAGTTGCTCACTGACAGGTGGACTTTGCACTGCTGATCATGACTTTTCAAGCCTGGCAGTCTAGCCAATTTCCTACCTACGTTATTGTTCACTTATCCAGCCTCCGCTCACCAATTTGGTGATGAGAATAGGGAACTGTTTCAAAGGCCCTGATAAAATCAAGGCATAGAAAATCCACTGCTCTCCCCTTGTCCATAGCACCAGTAACCTCATCACAGAAAAGAATGAGGCTGGTCAGGTGTGATTTGCTGTTGGTAAACCTGTACTGGCTGCTCTCAATCACCTTCCTGTCTTTCATAAGATTAGAAATAACTTCTAAGTGGATTTGTTCCATCATCTTTCTAGGGACTGAGGTGCCCTGCTATTTTTGAAGATGAGTGGCATCTGCCTTTTCTGCCACCCTCAGAAACGTCCCATGATTGCCATGATGTTTAAAAGATGATGCAGAATGGACCCGCAATGACATCTGCCAGTTCCTTCAACACCTTGGATACATCCTATCTGGTTACATGGACTTGTATATGTCTAACTGGCTTTTTGTTTTCCCTATTCACTCTCTAGTTAATCTAGGTTTTGGGTTTTTTTTTTTTTTATGGTGTTGCCCAATATTTTAATGATGACATATTAGTCACTAGACTTAAGAAGATATTTTTGTGCATCTCTTTTTTTAGGCCAGGAACTGTCTTTGCAAAGGACTCCAAGACATCATTCAAAATTTATGTGATCAAAACAGTAAATAAACCAACAGTATTTACCAACCTGGATATAATACCTTGTATTGTCTTCCATCATTAGTTCTCTTGATTCATTTACTGATTAGTATATTCTTACTAGTACCTACTTTTGCTGAAAGCAAGTAAGGTCATGAAGCCATAGGTAAAAATGCTGATGCTTTCAAAACAAGATTTATATTATATCACTTTGTAAAGTAACATCCTTAATAATTTGTGCAGCATCCTAGAGACATTAGTTAAAAAAAAAAAGCCTCTACCATTTGTGGCAATAAGCCAACAGAGTTGTTCAAGAGTAGTGTTTTAATTTGAAAGACCTCGTGTAAGACTTTTATTGTTAGTGCTCAGAACTGCCAACTTATCTGGAACTTACCTTTGGAGTTCAAAGAATAGACCACTTAGCATTAAGTGAAGTATGAAGACAACTGGAATTAGCAAACTGTAATGACTGTGAAGCAACTACGCTTGTAGTTTGACCTCTCTATACATAACCAGCAATGACTGGGAGAAATTAAGTGCACATTAAAAAAAAACAACTAAGAGGCAGCAAAAAAGGCTCTGAATTAAGCCAGTTGGAGGAAAGGTGCAACCACAAAAAGCAGGTACATTGTTCTGAATTGAATTATCCCTGTTGTGTCTCGTTTGTCATTTTGTTAGTCTGCGCAGATCTTCAGTCCATTTAAATATAAATAACTGAAGCTTGAAGCGAAGTGGGTTGTTTTTGCTCAAGACAATGGCTCTACTCTGATTTTACATGAGTGAGGAATCTAGCTACTTTATATCTAGGGTCTGGTATGCATAAATTGTTAATTGAAAATCTACAGACAGCATGACTTAAGTGGCGTTATGGTTTTATTATAATCCATCAGCTGTAGTGCTTCTGCTTTTCTTCTCAATGATATTAGTAATACCATTAATAACAATATTGACATAGATATGTAGAATTTATTTGTGATAAAAATAGCGTTACATACTTTCTTCAAACAATCCATGCCCTTTGGGGGTATTGGGATTACTTTGGAAAATTGAAAAGGTAAAGTTTATCGACTGATTGCATTCAGAACACATTATTTGCTGAATTAATGACAAATCAGCTTTACTGGAAAATTTCAGAGCGAGTAAAAATACTCACAGAAGCATGATTAAAAACTTAAGATTGTCTAATAAATTGATTTTTGAATTCTTTGTTGACCTCCAACAGACAAAGTTCCTAAATACCGTATTGTTGTTTAAATTGGTTTTGAGTATAGTCAATAGCTGTTCATCTAAAAGCAGGAATGGAAAAAAGAAAGGCTGAAATTAAGAGGTGATCTGTTCTTTGTCATCTGATTGAAGTGTGCGGAAAGGGGGAAGGTATCTTTTCTTCTAGAGTTGTGAGAAAACCTAACAGAAGCAGAATTTAAATGAAAGCATTTAGGGGCAAGGTTGGTTTATGCCCCTGGAATGCCCCAGAAGTAACAATAAAAAGGACAAATTTAGAGCTGGAAAACATACTGAATTTAGTTGAGCCACAGCTGCAGGCTTGAATTTGGCCCATGGCACATTTATTATGACTGATAATTTTATACGTATAGAAGTAGCATCAGAGCACAACTGTGTGTAAGTGAATGATCTATTAATTCAATATCTGACTTTCTCTGTAAGTATTTACAGATAATTTCCAAAATTATTTATCCTACTGAATGAGAAGGAAAATATAAATAGTTTGAATAATTTATAGATGATTTTATTTGGCAAGTTAATTTCTATAAATGCTCTGTGGAAACTCAGAGAAAAGCAAGGCAAAATAATATGCTCTTAAATTTTATATCAAAATTGTTTGGTTTGTGGTGATTTTTCTTCTCTGGCAATAATTATAATGCTGGAGGTCTAACTCCTATGAGTAGAATGTTACTAGCCTCCTGAACAGAGCAAGTTAGTCTGATCTCTTATGTGTAGATCTGATCTCTCAAATGTAGAGCTGGAAATTTTGTTTAAAAAAAATATTATTTAAAAATCATATGTCTGAAATTAAAATTTTTGGTTTTATGGTTCAGTTTGTATTTTTAGTTTGAAAAACTACTTAAAATGCAGTATATATTACAAAATACTCTAAATGCAACTTCATTAGATTCTTATCAGAAAATGCCCAAATGCAATGGTTTGATTGAGATGCTCCATTTAAATTTTCTTCAAAAATAAGGGAACACTATTTTCTAGTAAAGAAGCAGACCATGAGAAAATGGTTTTCTTGTAAGATTTTTGCTGCTGGTAGTCATTTGCAGTGTTTCATTGGAATGTGGACATTATGGGTGATCATGGGTGTGGAGTGGAGAAGCTAAGCCACAAGTCACATCCAGATCTCTGAAACTTGAGATCGAATTTGAAGTTAGAAGTTGGTGCAGAAAGGTGAATCAGTAATGTACTTTATTCCAGATTGATTGCTGTTGCTAAGGGAAAAAACTGTGTTTTGAACCAATAGGAAATTTTTATGTTATGTGATTTTATTTTGTGATACTGTGAACTGAAATAATGCAGACTGCAGGTCATAGTTGTGTCCAGTATGTGTAATAGGGTGGGCCTAATATCTGATTAGCTAGGATAAGAGGGAGCATATTCAACCACTACAGCAGGATTGCTTCTCTGTTGGCATGCTTTAGGGACGTGTAATAGAGATCACTTGTCTACTCTTTAATTTTCTTTGAAGTGATTTGGAGTGCTTGGTTACAAGATACAAACAAAATGCATTTACATTAAGGCTGAATTCTGTTTTTAATTGTCAGAGAAAGGTGTTACTTACTAATAGCCTGGTAGGTTGTTTTTTTTTTTTATTCTTTCCACACACACCCAAATACCATCCTGAGAGCAATTCACATGTCATACCAGGCACCGTGGAATGGACAAAACAGAATCAAAAGAACAATAATGCTTCCTGGCACAGCGATATGTTACCTAAAACAACACCAAATGAGGATTTCAGGCATGGATGCACAATACACACTCCACCTCAGAGTTTGTCTGCTACAGTCCAGCTTAAACCAGCACATGTGATCACTGAAGGAAAATAAACTCCCCTTTTCATACCTCTTGCTCCTCTTTCCCACTTAGTATACAGCCCATCCTTTTATATCTTTACAGTACTCCTGTGAACAATGATACTGATCAGATATACTCAAGCCCTGATTCAGCAAAGCACTTAAATATATGAGGACATGATTTCTCTTGTTGAGTTTAGTACGATGCTTGAACCATATGTACCTTCGGTTTTTTTTCCTCCTTCAAAGTCTTCCCCATGTGAGAGAAGTAGAGCTCCTCAATATTTTGTTACAACTCCAATGGGGTACCAACCGCATTTAGCATAAACTGTGGATTACTATAACATAGGCTTTTAAAAAGAAATACAATTGAAAGTGCTGAAAATTTCAGAGTTCTCCTCTCAAAGGCTTGGTCCTGCAATGCTGGTTCTGTTTTAACTAGAGCTGGTGGTGAAGATGTTTAACTGGGTGTCCTAGCTGAGGGCCCCCCAGTTAAGTGTCTTGGAAACCTAACCTAAACCAGCGGTCTCATCTTTGTAGCTGATGGAGACACAGGAGTGTTGGGAACCTCCATGGGAATGGGGACAGGCCAAGGTGAGGCCAGGACATAAGCTTGCGGTGGGGGTCAGCAGCAGGCCCAGTGAGAGGAACCAGGGTCAGACCCAGCCTCATGATTGCCAGGCAGGGCCATGGGAATGGGGATGGGGACAGACCAAGGTCAGGCTGGGACATCAGCCTACTCTAAAAATACTTTATACCAGTATTAATCTTGTAATTTATACTACTGCTGAGTTTCTTTTACACAAAATTCAGTTAAAAGTTCTATTCATGACAAAAATTAAGCAATCTCATTTTAGTTTTTCTAGTAACAGTTGCATTCAAAGTTATGGCAAACTGCAGTGAGGGCAGTTATTGTCAAGGCCTTGGGGCACTGAGAGAATTCCCAGCTTGACCTTGGACCTGCCCCATCACCACAAACTTGCCTGATGCTGGGGCCAGCCCCAGCCTGCCCTGATCCCTGTCTGGAGGTGGTGGGATAGGCCCTGGCTGCAAGGCTCTGCCCTGCCAGCCCTCATGGGAGGCTCCCATTACTCTTGCCCCAGGGAGGTGCCAGCCCACATGGTGCCCTGGCACATATTCTTCCCCTTGGTGTGAACTACCTCCATCAGTCTGGGGTGAAGTGGGAGCTTCCCATCTCCATGCCTAGGCTCTTGGGCCTTTATGAGTGTCCTATTGCAATTCAGTGGGAGATAACTAAAATGTATGCTACAGTGCTACCCTGACCAACTTCTTGTACTTTGATTTTGTATCTGAATACAGGAAATTGTTGGGGGAGACACACTTTGTGACAGCTTTGAACTGCAAGTTTTGTCATTTATAAAACGGGTGACTTTTGAGGGAATCTGCCTCTCCTTGGCTTGCTTTTCTCTTGACTACACTGACAAAAGAGCTAACCATTGAAATACTCCTGGTTATGAACTATGCTCTTAGAAGACACATTTGATGTTCATATATGGTCTTTTGGCTGCCTATGCTTATGCTCATCTGCTAGGATGGCATGATGCCGGAACACACAGTGGCACAGCAGTTATATTGGGCAAGGAGCACCGATCACGAACTGTTTCACACGGGCAAGCTGCTGAATGCTTCCAGCACCATCTCTTTTGGAGGAATCCTTTCTTTTGTTATAGGATTGCCACACAGTTGCCATAGGCCTCTTTAAGCCATTGGTAGCTTTGTGTCCTAATACAATACTTGACTGTTGAGGAGGAACATAAGAGGCTGAAGAGCACTTGAGACTCCCAAGTGTCTTTTGAAATGTTGTCTGACTTAGATGCACATGAAATGCTGATTATTTGAATAAAATCTATGGATATGTTAAAGAGAAGCACTGAGTGGTTCTGGTTTTGTATGTCATCTTTTTAAGTGATGAAAACAGAAATTGAGCCCTGTGTGGCACAGAAGCACTTGCCAGCATGGTGTGATCAATTAATCACAAAGCTTCAGTGTTTCTACAACAGTCAATAACCAATTAAGTAATTCTGAGCACAAAGTTGTCTCAATAGAAGTGGAGGGCATATGGGGACAGGAATGAGAGGTCAGATCATAAAGAGAGAGGAAATTTAACACAGGATTTGAATTTGAAAAGAAATCAGTGAACTGTATTAAAAAAGCATAACTTTCTAAAGAGTGCAACTTGGGACAAAATGAGAGGCTTTCTGCAATGGTGATCAGTTACTGATGGATGAGAATATGATGTTGAAGGTGTAAAGAGAAGAAAACAGAATAGAATAATGCAGTTCAGACTTAAAAAAGATTATAACTTTAAATGCAGAAAAGCTTGCTGTAAGTTGAAAAAGGGTTCATTTTACATATATTTTCCACGATTTCTAACTGGAAAAGAATTGGAGTTTCCCCTCTGCTTCAGGAATGTTTTGCAATCTCTTGCAAGGCATATCTTGTTCTGCATTGGATGAGTGCCCCAAGCCTTAGGCTAGCTGCTGTTCAGGAGTGGCAGAGCTGTCTTTCTCATTCTCACCAGAAATTTAATCTATGTTAGTATTAGTATATTTATTCCTGAGGAAAAGTTAATGTTTTTTGAACAAGAAGCTCTTGTTCAAAATCTCTCTTGATAGAGAAAAAATATAATTGATAAATTCTCCAAAGGCAGTTAGATTCAGATGAGTGACAGCTAAAATCAGAGTAATAGCTAAGTCTTAGCAACGCAAAGACTACCTAAGGGTAGTAACAATGCCAATACAGCCACTTCAGCTGCCTTTAAAATGCACTGAGGAATTCATCCATTAGGGACGGGGACATACCCCTCCCAGCCTCCTCTGTGGCCCTAGACTGTTCTAAAGAAAACACTTTTGATTATTTTCTTTTCATTTGACTCATCTCTTAAGTTCCATTTTTCCCTTTTCAAAATGATAATCTAGTTTTCTTCCTCAGCAAATCACTCACCAGGTTTAGGAGTTTGTGATACATTGGAAACTTTTTGCTGAACTTGGGCTCTCAAACCAAATTTTTTCCTTCCCTCTGAACCCCCTCAAAGCCCAGCGGCTTAGTAGTTTGCTCACTCTGCTGGGGTGTGGAATACATAGCTTCATGTCCTCTGCTTTGCTTACCTAGACAATTCACAGTACCTTTAGCAAGAAACATCAAGGGACAGCCACTACAGAATGTATTATTTCTTGACAAAGACAGAACTAATAAAAAGACATCTGATTTCAAATTCTTCCTTCTAACTGGGCACTCACTAGACTTACAGAAATGTAGAGACCTCGAAGATTACATTGGACTTTCAATAAATTTTGTATTTAAGTACATATGACTCAAAATAATTTAGCCATCTAATTCCCAGCAACTACACTGAGGGATGGGTACCACATTACCTTTGTGGATTTATGACATAAAGCGGTTTTTAGGTCCCCTTCCTCTTTCTAAATCTCCTTGCTTACAGGATCTAACAATATCTAACTCCTACTTGCCACAACAAAGCCAGTTAGGATGCAGCTATTGAGGGAATAATTGTGCCTACTATAGCTGATGATTGTGTAATAGTTTCTATTCCACAACTTTCTGAAGCTGAAATTGTCAAGGCTTTGTCCAAGAGTGGCCTTATTGCTGAAAATATACTCAATAATGGTTCAGCTATTTTACAACATGAAGAGAAAAACTACTTTACTATTATCAAAAGTAGACCTCATAACTTTTTGAACAGTTATACCACCAAACTATCCCATAATAAAAGTTGGAGGTTGGCATGGAAACCACCCTCTGAGGAGAAGGGCATTTGGATTAATTTTTCTGGCTTTGTAACTTATGTAGCAAATTACACTTCTGCAAGGCTGAAAAAAACCCCACAGGTATTCAAATGATTTTGAGCCTCAATTGAAGTAAGAGTTAAACATGTTCACTCATTACTTTTATAAGTATTTTCATTATATTTATTTAATTGACATAACCACAAAATGAGAAGCTTCTTCTATGCATCAAGATGAAGCATCAAGATGAAGCATCAAACAAAATTTTTCCACTGAACTGAGAACTGAATGACTTAACATGGTGAGGGAAAAATGAGATATTAAGTTGTTAATGCTCTGGCAATAATTATTATAAAAATGCATTTTCAATACTGATTGTTGGTTTAGTTGGTCAAAATAATTCCTTTAATGTGCTCAGTTGCACTTTCAGACTCAAAGACATATAAAAGATGGTGTTGTTTTGTACTAAGAAACATGTTAGCATTCAGCTGATAGACTTAGTATAAATTTATATAATTCTATCAAAGGTGATGGAACCACGTTGACTTAAACTGGGAAACTGGTTCTATGTGAACAGCTATGGCTTGTGAGACATTTCCCGTGTAACCCTTAAAGCTGATTGCCGGTGGTTTACAGAAGAGGTCCTGAAATAATGACTGGCTTCTGCTGAGGGCACTGGTTCCACAATCACCTTTTTGAATAAGAGAGGAAATACAGTAATTGCATAGAATAATCTTTGCTTTGTTTGCAAGGTACTACTGAGATAGGCTTATGAACACAACTATATGTAGTATGGGAAAAGTGGATACTGGTATTTCTCCTACAAAACTCTTTGCATGTCCATGTTTCAAATGTCTTCAGCATTACTGTGGGTTGCTGTTCTTTGACCAGCTGCTTGTTTGCCAGGTATTAGTTCACAGAGAGGACAAAAGGAAGTGATGATTTCTGAAGCAAGTGCAATCAGGGACTGTAAAGCAGGATCAAAGCTGCCCCTGCCTCTGACACATTTTAAAGACAGATGGGAGAGGCCCTATTCCTTCAAAAAGCCATTCCATCTGATGATGAAAGAATTGTTCGGACCATCACCCAGGGTGACTTTGGGTGTTTACATTTATATTTATTAATTTTTCAGTTCAATTCTCCTTTTAAGGATGGATATATCCACTGTATTGTGCTGAGGAATCCTGGCATTGTGTTCTAGGAGACAGGGGTGTTTTGAGTTGTAAATTTCCATTTAAACACACTAAACCCCCAAATTTGCATTCCCTTTTTGACTTGCAAATGCATGAAAAAGCTTTGAAATTTTTTAGAAAAGCACTCACTGACTTTGTATTCCTAACTTGGTGAAAGGTTTGGGGTCCAAATATTGCACAATGGCATAGAGCAAGCCAGACAGAAAGAGAAACAAGAGAGATGATAAAAATCTGTGGAAGAAATAATCTGTAAGTGAGCATTTTTACAATGCAAACAAAACACAATATACTTTTCTAGATATTTAGGTAATAATTACCTCATTATCTTTCAACAATGCATTCTTTATTCCTGCTCCTTTTGGTACCTGACACTAATTTTTGTAACTATAATAATGTAGAAATTACTGTACACACATTGTTACAGCTTGAGTCTCTTAATTAGTTGCCTGGAAGAGAGAGATAATGTCTTATTATTTGTCTGGGGGTAGTCAACTTATCCTATGTTTGGAGATAATCACCTTCACTCTGGAGTGGGAAGACATCCTGCAATTACCACAGAGATAAAAAAGTCTTTTCTTCCAGGGAAGGCTGTGAGTCCTGAAGGCAATGACACCTTCCAAACCTCGGCTATCGTTAAAGTCTTTTAGATACTGCAAGACTCCATTTTGTGGAGGTTATTCTTTAACATATTTTCAGAACAGTAACAACTGCCTTCTCCATTTGTTTTATAACGCAGTCTTAAAATTCCACTTGTCTGCAGGATTCATTAGCAATGTCTTTTTTATGTACACACATGTGCAGGCTTTGTGTGTGGTCTCCTAGAATGTATAAACCTCCTTCCTATCTGATTGAGAATCTGGCATGCTCAGCCCATTAACCTGACTTCTGTACTCCTCTGCTAAAATCTTGTGCAATGCTGAAGACCCATCCACTGAGAAATACTGAGCTCATTTCTTATCTTCTTATCTTTGAAGATAGGTAATAGGTTAGAACATTACTATTCAGCTTCCTTAACCTGTTCCCATAAATATAGGTCAGTCCTGCAGAACTGGCTCTTCACTAAAAGAAGTGTTTTCAACTGTAGGTCTGGACATGTCACTCAATGTGCTTCTTACTATATTTCACTCCAACCTTGCTGAGGCTGTACAGCACTGTCTGTATCTTAGTAGTGCTATAGTAGCATCTACCTACTGTAGTGGAGCTCCAATTATTGTTAATAAAAATGCATATGAATAAACACTTATTTTTTTCTTAGAATGCTTAGGCCTGATTTTTCACTTTTATGTCTGTACATATTTGTATGTTGGAGAGATCACCTGCTTTAAATAAGCTGCACCAGCTTTTTCAGACTTGCAGCTGGAATACAGTAAAGCAAGGTGCTGTGGAGACGTTGAGGCAAGGCTTCCAAGGTGGCACCACTCCATAGAACAAAATGTCCATCCTGGATGTTTCCTGATGAATCTCCTCACCAACATCTGGCAATCATTATTGGTACAAAATAGCTATTAATCTATAAATAGGAATCCTGCTTCTGTCAGGAGAAGAGAATGTCAAAGCCATGGTTTGTCAAGGGAATCTCAAAAAAAACCATTCAGGGAATAGTTGGAAGTCCATTACCATTAGTAATGTAGCTGAAGATCCCTCCCAGCCATTTGATTCTGTGAAGCAGAAAAAAATAATTCTTTCTTTCCTACTGGAATTTGTTCATTCATCAGAATTGAATTGCTTTGTGGAAACCATTTGGTTTTGAGCAGACAGGTATTGTGAAACCCTGCCTGCTAGGCAGTTGTTGAAGCCTGTTTGGTTTTCTCTCTCATCTGGCTCTATACCAGCTGCATAATAAGCTGCTGGAAAATCTGTTTCCGGGCTTCAAGCTTCCCAGTAAATTCAGCTCCTATTTACTACAACCTCTGGGAAATTCCACCAGGCAGGCCATCCCAGAGCTGTGCTCCATTCCCTTTCAGAATAAATTTCAAAATGCTATTTTTCTTCTGTCTTAGAAAGCAAGCTAATAATGAAGTCCTGAGATTCTCTATGGAGCAAAACTCTGTCCTATTCAGTCTTTACAAGCCATGGTCTATACTCCGTTTACAGTGAATATCTGAAGGCATGCTTTACCTCACATTGTGCCCTGGCTCAGTCCAGACAAAGCCCTTTATAGTGCACCAGTTTCATCCATAATACAGGTACCATGTGCAACAGTTCACAGTCCTTTTGACCCAGACCAGATTTCTCTGGTAACTGTGGGAATTTAAAACTAAAGCACTTTCAGGTAGAGTGGATGAGATGCAACGGACACAAGTTATAATAAGGGATATTCTCATCAGACATTAAAAACCCCCACAAACTAACAGGTTGGCTAGAACACTCTTGGACTCTCCATCCTTGGAGATTTTCAAAGCTCAACTGGACAAGGCTCTGAGCAACCTGATCAATGAGGGCCCTGTTTTGACCAGGGGTCAGACTGGATGACCTTCACAGGACCTTTCTGGTGTAAATTATTCCATGATTCAATGAATTAACAACGATGGGTGGAGTACAATTCTCACATGAAATCCTGAGTGCTCCATTCAGAAGGTTTAGATGCACCCAAGTGGAGTAAGAAGGAAGAATGTGTCATGTCAGCATGGCATTTTGTCATCAACACTCACCAGTTATTGACTTCAGCCCTCATTATGGGCCAAAAGAGCTGCCAGATCTGCTTTCAAATTCTGTGGTTGACCCTGTATGTACCTCTTAGAAAGATATTTAATTTCTCCGTAAATCAGGACAAAATGTCACTGGAGGGATGGAGGAACCTATGGATTAATCATTGTTTGTAAAACATTCTGCACAACTAAAGAAGTATTTCAAAGCAAAATAAAGTGAAAAGTTCTGCCAAGTTCTGTTCCACTCCATGAAAACAGACAGGAGAATTTTTGTCTGTAAGTGGAAAGTATTACCCTTTTGCTTTGGTATGTGTATATGCAGTTCTAGATAGATAAATAGATTATAGTTAGGGATATATTTACTCCATTTTTCAGAGTTAATATGCTTATAACTTGGATAGATCTGGCAGATTGCCACATGGTCTTTTCCTGTATATAAAAGCCCTGATAATGATAAAGGCATACAAAATTCAAAGTATTTGTTGTTTCTAACTAGAGATCTTAATAATTGCAGTCCAGCTTTACTGCAAGAACATTAGCAGTGAATGATATTCATCTGAGATCTTGACCAAGGCACAGTAGTAGCTCATTCCACTGATTTTATTTAAGTACTCTCCACCTAGGAGAGGTTGAACACATTAACTGGAAAATTAATGATATTTTTGAATTTCAAATTTTAATATATGCCTGAAAACTGTACTGCAAATCTAGTAGGAAAAATGTTTATTGCTGCTGGAAATGGTCCATAGTGGAATACACTGCTACTTTACAGTTAAAGATAAGCAATCATATTTTAGTTAATAATCCTGGGGAGTCAGCCAACCTAATCCTTTTTTATTCATAAACTTGATTCTCAGTAAGCCATATATGTTGTTATCCCAGCACTGTTGGAGGGTTTTTGGTTGTATATACTGCAAAAATTATTCAGTCTTGGGAGCAAAGGCTTCTACATTCTAAGAATATATATAATGTTCTGGGCTCTGCCCAAAAGGAAAGATATCTTAGTGTTAAAATAACCTCAAGGAATTGTGGTATAATTCTTAACTTTAACAATTGAGATAAACTATAAAGTGAAAGAGTTTAACACCTTAAGAAGTCATGGGAGAATTCTGGGTGCTACTATGAAAAGTGATTCTACAAGAAGTGCCTTTATTTGGCTCTGTCTTTGTTGAAAAGGCTTCTAACATGTGCCTACTTGATTTATGGTATTTATACACGCCAGGATTGCAAGGAGCTGAGTGACCTGTCTCTGGTATTGGAATCATCCTGAATATGTTTGTGCAGTAGTCCTCCTGATCTAATTACCCTGAGGGGATATCTGGAGTAATTAATCATAATGACTGTACTTTGATATATGCATCTTTGATACATGTTAATGTGGCTGTTTAAAACTCTGGAGAGCCAGCATGTTCCAAATGTCTGCAGGAGGCAAGGGTATGCTGCATGGCAAATTCCCAAGTATAATGAAGCTAGATGTTGGGCTGGAGGCTTAGAAAGTAGCAGAGGCTCCCAAAGACACAGTGAAAGCCTAGATTAAAAAGGAGGGCTTTTTGGATGTGAGAAGGGAAGAAATGGACAAGTTTCTGTTGTAGTAGTGGGCTAGCCGGACCTCAGAAAACGAGCTATGAAAGGCAGGAGAAGGAAAAAACAGATGACCTTGCCCTGAGCCCAAAAGTTAGATTTAATAGCAGTTACAGGTTTGACAGTTTTTGGCTTGTTCTGTGTATTTATTCCACTAAATAAAAAGAAAATAATGTTTCAAAATGTTGTGTGGAGTCATTTAATGTTTGTCTCAAGGTATGGACAGAAGTGTTCTGGCAAATTGTACTAATACTTTTCAATATGTTGCTGTCCCAAGTTGCCTATCTCGTCTGGCTGCTGCTGCTTATCATCCTTGTAGCAAAGGTCAGCAGAATGCAACATGTGCCTATGTCCTCGCTGATCCAACTTACCACCCTCTGCAACTGTCCCAGGTCTCAAGCGAACAATAAAAGAACATGCCTACAGGTTTTGAAACAGGGCTCTGTCAGGCAATTGGGATCTTCTGGTACATGCGGGCTGAGAAACAGCACTCTCAGCAGTGCATACATAGAGGAGGAAGAACACTGATGATGCCAGAGCTGTGTGTACCACAAACTGGCTCATCGTCCACATCTGCTTTTTCATGAGTTATTTACCCCTTCCTCCAAGCATCCTGCACTGGCCAGTATCAGAGTCAGGATATTGGATGAGAAGGATCCAGAACAGTGAAACTAGATCAGATCCAGCCTGAATATGGCTATACCCAAACATGCTCTGAGCAAAACAGTCAGATGAGGTGAAGATCTTACTAGTTAAGGTTAATAATAGCCTCTATTTAAACTGATAATTCCTCTATGCAGCTGTTACATAAAATCAACATAAAGCTTCTTGGTGGTTTGCCTGAGGAATCAGCCATATAAAAGCTATTCCCCAGTTAGTCTTAATTATTTGCTGAATATACACTTTTCTGTGTGCTTCAACAAGCTTCCAGCTCGACACTTTGAGAAATTGTGAAACTCTTGAGAGCAAAACCAATTCACTTGGTTAAGGTCAGCCATCCCAGTGGTCAAAAAGGGGGTTTTAGGTGAGCAGGATTTGGCTCTCTGTATAATATCTGCTTCCTTCAAATAAATGCAAGTGTTTGTCCAAGACAGAGCCATAGCTTTTTCTCAGTTCGAGAATATTGTCTGTCTCTCTGTCTACCTAGTTCCTCTGATCTTTTACACGGTGCTCATCACTGTATTATGCAGGTTTGAAAAGTTCCTTGAGTAATTTAATCTGCAGGTGAAGTCTTAACAATTTTTAAAAATTATATATTGTTCATTTACTAGAAACTGTTTGTAAGAAATACTAGAAGAAAATGGGTATTTTTCAAAGATGTGGAAACATGTTTACTGGAGTGCACTTAAGTGACAGTAGGCAAAGCATTGCACATGTTTTGATGTATCTTCCATTTTGTTAAAGTTTCTGCTTCTTGAATATTATGGACCTGAGAACAGTACTAACTTCTTTGGAGATGGTTTGTACTCAGTTTTTTTGCATCCCAAGAAAGCTCAGGTAACAGTTTGAAAATGGTTGGCCTGGGGAGTCTATTGTGTCAGGCAGTCAAAGAAGGAATCATATTCCAATGTAACACTCCATTGTAAGGTTCATCACAGCTACACTGAAACCGAAGGAGCTGGGGAATGGTTTCTATATTATTCAGCAGTCACCCACTCCTCACACAGAAATTAGCACCTAACTGCCACCTTTATTAAATGAACTTCTGGTAAAGCAAGTTTTTATATATATACAAAGTTTATGGCATGAAGGGCAGCACAACTTTGTAAGGAAATAAGTATCTTAAGAGACACACAAACAACACTGACCATCATGTCTGCTGTCACTCTGATGAATCCAGTCATGGTTAACCCCCTGCCCTGATTTTAGTGAGGCAGCTTGGACACCCAGCAGTCGCATATGGCGCATGTGACATTCTGGCCAGCACTGATGGCCTCTCTTTCCTTCTCAGCCTCACTAGCTCCACATCAGATGAAACCAGACTATTTACCATTTCCACACATTAGATTCACTGTTTCAATATTATTTTTTAAATCTTGGTTTTATTTAAGTGAAAGCAGATTTTGTCCATGTGGGGTGGAAACAAGGTTACTATTATTTTGAGGGAACATTGTTGTCTCCCCAATTTGACTGAAGGCAAAACTGCATTGAAAAAAAAAAATTGTGTGCAGATAGGTATAAGACAGTCCTGAGTTTCCATACTCTCTAATGTGAGGGTCTTATGAAACATATAAGAGAGGTCAGTTTTATCAGAGGCCCTGAGGATGTAATCGAAGTACCTCCTCTGATACCTCAGGCCATCTGCTATGGCATCTAATAACCTTGTGAGAGCAATGAACAGCTCACACTGTGATTTAGAGCTGTGGTCTGACTGCCTATTCTGGCTGCTATATGAAATGAAACTCCAGTTACAGTGTCTAAATTCAGAAGAGAAATGAGCAATTCAAACCTCCGGCTATTAAGGTCTGGCATCCCATACTGCCCATGGAGGAAAATGGAGGCAGTATTTAGACCACCAGAAAGAGATGCATAAATTAACCATTGTGACTGTTTCTTTCCTGTGATACTACAGGGAATTAGGGCCTGACAGTCCCAGCACAGCATAAGATCTGAATTGCTCATTTTAAACTTAGGTGCTGTGACTGTCTCTCAGTCCACCTTAAGTGTCGTAACAGGCGGGCTAAATACATCCCTACTCGTCCCCTTACTACTCTGCTGGGATTGTGGAAGGAAGAAAGGGAGGGAGGGAGAGGAAAAGCCATCTGTGCATCCCATCAAGTAGTGAAACAACAGTGGGGAAAGCTCCTGCTGCTTTCAGCTCTGTTTCCATGAGTGCAGAAGTGCTGACTGGGATAAGACTGAGAAAGAGTGATGGAGAGTGAAATTGAAAAGGAGAGAGAGATATCCATGAAAGTCAATGGGAGTTTTGCCACTGACCGTAATGGGATTATGGTTTAGGCCAGTTTGTGGAGATTTTAATGAGTCAAATGAAGACAGCTAAATAGTTTAAGCGAGCTATGTGCAGACTCCTTTTCCAATATCCAGCACACCAAATCACATCCAGTGTCCATTANTGAAAATTGGTATTAATACATATGCAAATGCATTTCCACGGTGTGAAAATCAGACTGTACATTTCCACTTTTACCACATGACACTGGATTTCCTTTTCCTTCCTTGGTGACTCAGGTATCTGGGAGTTGTGCAAGCTGGGAATGCAGGGTCTTCAGCTTATCTTTGCACAGCCCTCACTGTACTCATTCTTGAGCACATTTACAATTGGCATAAACATGTTGTCCAAACTGTTAG
>VYZV01021189.1:32293-49929 GCA_013401275.1 Pandion haliaetus
TCAACCCTCATCCCCTGTTCCCCTGCGCCGCCGGGGGGAGGAGGTAGAAAGCACCGGGAATGGAGCTGAGCCGGGAAGGCGGGAGGGGTGGTGGGAGGTGTTCTGATGTTTGGTTTCCCTTCCCAATACCCTTGTGTTTTGTTTTTGATTTTATTGGTAGTAAATTAAATTGGTTTTGTTTCTTCCCCAAGTTGAGCCTGTCTTTTGCCCGTGACCATAAGTGGGGAGTGATCCCTCCCAGTCCTTGTCTCGACCCATGAGCCTGCCTTTGGATTTTCTCCTCATCTAACGTGGCCAGGCACGGGGGTGGGGGGTGAGTGAGCGGCTTCGTGGTGCTTTGTTACCGGCTGAGCTGAAACCATGACATACAGTTAAAACACCACGCCTATCTAATAGCTATGTTCTGCCTAACTATTGCGTATTCATTATGTTGAGCAAGCATGACCTGTTCTCTTGAGCAAGCATCCCAGAGTCTTCTACACCTGCCTGGAGGTCGCTGGTGGTCTTCGAGGGTTGTTTGGGGAAGAATACCCCTCCTCCTTTTGTCCTTTTGTGGGCATGTATCATTTGAGGACACCAGGGTCTTTGTTTCTCTTGCTAACCCCTCCAGTCTCAATGCCGAAGGAAGATGTATGTCCTTATTAGCAAGTCTGTGATTCTTTAAGCGTCCTCTATTGTAAGTAGAATCTTAAACTAGATAGCTTTACCTTTGGTACATATAATCTAAACAGTCCTTGAATAGCAAACTTAGCACACTTCTAATTTTTTAGGTTTTTTTTGTTCTTTAAACTATCATTGCCTTCTTATTTGTTAATCAGTCTTTTGAAGGCTTGAGGCAGTGCTTATGAAGTGGTAAAAATGAGTTGCTGTGAGATCAGGTAAGTCCATAAAGGGATTCTGAGCATGGGCTGACTGAGGGATCACTATATTGGCATGTTGTGGCCTGAATAAAAGAGCTGGAGTCGTCATCTTCCTGTGGCCAGGTGAAACTGCAGTACAGGAGGCAAAAGCAGCTTGCAGGGTGTGCTTAGGAGTGAGAATCTGTATAATAAAGTGGGTGAGAATGGATTAAAAGGAGCAGGCAGAAATCCCACTGTCTTTCAGACCTATTCTTAATTTGGTGCTTTCGGATCATTTTATGCTGGTGACAATGACTACCATTTCCTAAAGTTTGGAGCTGGTAATTTTGAGTGGCTGGAAAAGAACAGATTGTGGGCGCCCTGGACTGATCCATGTCTTGATGGAAATATTTGAGCAGTTTCTTTGTGTTTCCTTGGCTGTCTGATGGCTCAGAAATACCAGCGCAAGAATAGGAGTTTGATATAAATGGCAGGGAAGTTTGTTACTCAGAAGAGCCCTAGAGTTACAATATTTCCCTCAGAAAGTAAAGTCCCCTGTAAAATATCCTCATTCTGACTAGGTTGAGGTGCTTCAGATATTGGTTAATCTGGGCTCATCTTTTTTCTCCTGAACTCTTTCAGGGCTTGTAATTGAGTGAAATATTCACTGGGAAAAAAGTGACAATCTTCATAAACCAGTTCTGAAAACTTATCCAGTCATATTTGAATCCATGCTCTTCATCAGGCATAGAAAAGTAATGAACTTCACATATGTATTGCTTGAACAGATTATGAAATGACTGTGCCATCAGCTGTTTTCAAGGAAGTTGGTCTCTTTCTCAAAAATTGTTGTAGACTTACTCCAGTCTTGAATAAAACCACATTCTGAAACCTCCTGTTTTCATAAGTTGGAATTTTTGGCATCTTACCAGCCCTGAACTCTTGCAACATTTCTCCTCTCCCAGGTGTGAATAAGGGATTATTTGCTGCTTCTTTATCAAAGTGGGGATGGTACTGCGATGACAGTAATATAATAGGGGCAAAATGGCTCATCTGTTGCTGTTGATTATTTCCTAAATTAAAGGCAGTATGTAATATGCAAAGACTTTTCTTAAGGTCATGATCTCAAACCCCTCTAAGTCAATTGGAAGCTGTCAGCTGACATCAGAACTCTTCAGGTTTGGTTATATTATTATTCTTGTCACATGCATAAAACAATTGAGACTAACAATGCTCTGAGGTTCAAGGACACTGTCTTTTTTGGGGGCTTTTTTTTAATTTGTTTGGTTTTTTTTACTTTTTATTCAATTATGATTTATCTTCATTTAAAAATTAACAATAAACCTAGTCTCCATCCCCCAACAAATACATTCCATATGTACATAGAGTCTTAAATAGTGTCTGCACAAATTAAAAAACTTTCTAAATAAAAACTTACTGTTTTGTAGATCAGAAACAAAAGAGCCATGTTATCCTGTGATTGGTGGCAGACACAGTCATTTACTTATGGATATGATCAGTTGGTAGCTCAAGAAAGTAATGAGGTACATTAGAAAATAAAATAACACCTGTATTGTTGAAGCTATCTCAAAGTTAGCTAAATAACAGAGGAAATCCAATTCCTGCATCAGAATCAGGTAGTAACAGCTTCTTGAGAGATGGCTGAAGAGGGAAGAACTTAATTGTCTGAGAGAGAATACCACTGGGTCAAGGTCTTCCAACAGCTGGCAACTCTTACTTTGAGTTTAATGCTTGTTAAATTACAAGCTTTTGACTAGGCATTCAGNAATCTTAAACTAGATAGCTTTACCTTTGGTACATATAATCTAAACAGTCCTTGAATAGCAAACTTAGCACACTTCTAATTTTTTAGGTTTTTTTTGTTCTTTAAACTATCATTGCCTTCTTATTTGTTAATCAGTCTTTTGAAGGCTTGAGGCAGTGCTTATGAAGTGGTAAAAATGAGTTGCTGTGAGATCAGGTAAGTCCATAAAGGGATTCTGAGCATGGGCTGACTGAGGGATCACTATATTGGCATGTTGTGGCCTGAATAAAAGAGCTGGAGTCGTCATCTTCCTGTGGCCAGGTGAAACTGCAGTACAGGAGGCAAAAGCAGCTTGCAGGGTGTGCTTAGGAGTGAGAATCTGTATAATAAAGTGGGTGAGAATGGATTAAAAGGAGCAGGCAGAAATCCCACTGTCTTTCAGACCTATTCTTAATTTGGTGCTTTCGGATCATTTTATGCTGGTGACAATGACTACCATTTCCTAAAGTTTGGAGCTGGTAATTTTGAGTGGCTGGAAAAGAACAGATTGTGGGCGCCCTGGACTGATCCATGTCTTGATGGAAATATTTGAGCAGTTTCTTTGTGTTTCCTTGGCTGTCTGATGGCTCAGAAATACCAGCGCAAGAATAGGAGTTTGATATAAATGGCAGGGAAGTTTGTTACTCAGAAGAGCCCTAGAGTTACAATATTTCCCTCAGAAAGTAAAGTCCCCTGTAAAATATCCTCATTCTGACTAGGTTGAGGTGCTTCAGATATTGGTTAATCTGGGCTCATCTTTTTTCTCCTGAACTCTTTCAGGGCTTGTAATTGAGTGAAATATTCACTGGGAAAAAAGTGACAATCTTCATAAACCAGTTCTGAAAACTTATCCAGTCATATTTGAATCCATGCTCTTCATCAGGCATAGAAAAGTAATGAACTTCACATATGTATTGCTTGAACAGATTATGAAATGACTGTGCCATCAGCTGTTTTCAAGGAAGTTGGTCTCTTTCTCAAAAATTGTTGTAGACTTACTCCAGTCTTGAATAAAACCACATTCTGAAACCTCCTGTTTTCATAAGTTGGAATTTTTGGCATCTTACCAGCCCTGAACTCTTGCAACATTTCTCCTCTCCCAGGTGTGAATAAGGGATTATTTGCTGCTTCTTTATCAAAGTGGGGATGGTACTGCGATGACAGTAATATAATAGGGGCAAAATGGCTCATCTGTTGCTGTTGATTATTTCCTAAATTAAAGGCAGTATGTAATATGCAAAGACTTTTCTTAAGGTCATGATCTCAAACCCCTCTAAGTCAATTGGAAGCTGTCAGCTGACATCAGAACTCTTCAGGTTTGGTTATATTATTATTCTTGTCACATGCATAAAACAATTGAGACTAACAATGCTCTGAGGTTCAAGGACACTGTCTTTTTTGGGGGCTTTTTTTTAATTTGTTTGGTTTTTTTTACTTTTTATTCAATTATGATTTATCTTCATTTAAAAATTAACAATAAACCTAGTCTCCATCCCCCAACAAATACATTCCATATGTACATAGAGTCTTAAATAGTGTCTGCACAAATTAAAAAACTTTCTAAATAAAAACTTACTGTTTTGTAGATCAGAAACAAAAGAGCCATGTTATCCTGTGATTGGTGGCAGACACAGTCATTTACTTATGGATATGATCAGTTGGTAGCTCAAGAAAGTAATGAGGTACATTAGAAAATAAAATAACACCTGTATTGTTGAAGCTATCTCAAAGTTAGCTAAATAACAGAGGAAATCCAATTCCTGCATCAGAATCAGGTAGTAACAGCTTCTTGAGAGATGGCTGAAGAGGGAAGAACTTAATTGTCTGAGAGAGAATACCACTGGGTCAAGGTCTTCCAACAGCTGGCAACTCTTACTTTGAGTTTAATGCTTGTTAAATTACAAGCTTTTGACTAGGCATTCAGTAAATGTTCTCCCTTGCAAGCTCTTCAGATTGCACTCATTCACCCACTGACCCCCTCTATTGTACTTTTCCTATAGGGTCACAGCAGAAAGTTCTTTGTATATCTTCTAACTTTGAAAAAGATAGGCTCAGAGGCAAGTTTGAGAGCCTTATGACCTTTTTTGCTCAGGTTAGCAAATCTAGAAAATCTGAGACAGTAATTATAATCTCGTTTAAAATATTTCAACTCACCTGTAACCCCCCTCCCCCTTTTCCTTTCTTGTGTTTTGTTTTCCCCCCTCCTCTAGTGTTAGTTGATACAACTTGGTGAAAATGTTTGGATGATTGTGAAGAGCAAAACAAAGTGATTTATATGTTAAAAACTGAAGAAGCTACCATGTGGTGCCAGTCTGCCATCCGCCCTGCTGGGTTTGAATTAAGGTATTGACAGAGAAGAAGTGAGGGAAGCCCAGACTCTCCTGTGTTTCTGTGTACAGGACATGGCTTTGATTTAACTTGATCCTTCCAAGCCTCTAACTTCACAGGCATCAAATCACAGATTTGTTTGGTAACTTCTGAACTTTGTTTGCATATATGGACTTCTGGTTTATAAAGTTCAGTTTCAGTTGTGTCCTACAGGATAAGAACTGAAGCATGAAAGTTAAATGAAATTACCAAAAAAATCCATTTGTGGTTTAAATATGCAACGGAATAACAACTTCTGCTTAAACTGGAATAAGCTTTGGATCAAGTGGAGATGCATTACTTGCCAGAGATGCACTGTATCAATTTTGACCAAGTTCAGTAATAGTAGAAAGATTGAAGATCCAGTAGGCTTAGTGAGCTCAATGACACACAGACACATCAGATTATAAATAAGGAGAAGGAAGTGGCCTTAATGTTTAAGGCCTTAATGATCAGATCCAGACACTGAGGTAAAGCGCCTACAGAGAGTGACAATGGAGAAAGTTCAAGGCATTCTCCTTTCCGAGGTTACTTAAGAAAAAGACAAGTATATTGAACAATATCCACTGTGACAAGAGATACAAAATGGTGGCTTGGTTATGAATCAGTGTTAGGAATCTAAAATAAAAAATTACATGTACTTGATTCACTTGAAAACACCACACCAGATTTGTAGCTGATGGAAGTAATTGGAATAATACTAGGAATAATGAATTTGGCTGACACCCTAGATGAGAAACTGTTCGAAATGACTGTATCACCCACACTTCTTTAGCTTTTATGGTTCTGAATGAAAATTAAAATCATGCTATGATGAACTACATCCCAAGGTATTTAAACTCTGTTGTTCAAGTTAAGTTCAATTTCAGAGTGTAATACCAGAAAAATCCCGCTGGGAGTTATTTAATTTTTTATACAGGTTCAACATGTATGAGAACACTTATGCAGCCATTTAAAATCAATCAAGTGAATACAGTGCTCATCAGAGGTGAGCAATTTGCATTCCACATGTCTGAGCTTTCACTTACTTTCATGGGTTTTACACAACTAACTCTGTGGTGATGTTTCTGATGTACCGTGGGATATATCACTGGTAGAGTCGAGTGAATAGTTCATCACTTCCACCAGCTGCATTCCAACCTGATGTGAAAAGTTACATATCCCATTTGAGGGTTTAATATAATTCCTGGTAGTGGAAATCCTGTATCTCAGTTGTCCTTAGTCCCTTTTCAGGAGACACCCAAACATCACATTTATTTCTGCATCTTGCCTGTTTCGTTTTCATAAGACAGGTTGTGGGATAAAAATCATGGAAGGAAATCTGGCATGATACGAGTGCTGGCAAGAGAGATCTATGCCTCCACAGGTCAGATACTGAGAAAAGTGCATACTTGCTGGAGGGGTAGGAAAGCAAGAATTAGGTTTTGCTTCAGCATTACTCATAAGTAAATGGGCTGTACAGTTGCTAAGCAAGTAGTGTTTGTCATTCTGTGTACTGGAAGTACCATCAGCTCAACTCTGCTGTCAGTTCCAACAACAGACTCTGGGGAAGTTGCTCTGATGGCAAGGCAGTGCAATGCTATTTCCCAGTCACAGATGGATTTCAGCTCCCCTCAAACTAAAATATTTGCTTTATTTCTCTCCAGACTATGAAAATACAGAACAATTCATAATGTGAAAATTGAGCTTCTGAAATCTCTGTTCCTAGTATTTAGGCTATGACTTTGAAATTGAAAAAATAAATGACAGCTGTCTTTACTCTATGCATGCATTTACACATGCATTAGTTTAAACATATGAATAATTACAGTAGTTAAGGGGATTACATGCATATTGCTAAATCTGTTAAATCTTGCGGGAGAGGGCCCATTGGCCTATAATACTAGATACTGTAACGCTAGATACTGTGTGGTTATATCACCAGTAAAAAATGATCATTTTTCTCAGGTTAGTGAATTCCAATACATATTTAGAGTGTCTGACATACCCACATGGGTCAAAACCAAACGTTGTTTTGAATTCTGTAGAAAAATCTCTTCTTTCAATCCAACCCCTACAATACTGTAGAAACTGGATATGTGGAAATGTAAACAGAACAGATGATTCCTACTGCAGAATGCAGCAATTGAGAAACAATTACTCATTCAGTCAAACAGCTGAAAACATTTTCTCACCAGAAATGTATCTTCTGGGTAGCTTTCATAATTTCTTTTCTTGCAAAATACATCTAGTTATATGACTTTTTCCTTGGACTATTTTTAGTAGTGCTAATGGACTGTAGGTGCCTTTGAGATTTTACTGCTCTTTATCTTGTTAAAAATGCTCAAGCAATTTTAACTTCAAACTGTAAACTCACAACCCCCAGTGAGTTTTTCTGCTTTGTCTTCACACATTTTTTTGTCCACTTGCACCTCATTTTGATAATAGTGATTGCATCCATTTTATTTCCATGTGTAAAATCCAAGGCATTTTTTGTGTGTTTTTTTCTGTAACATGGTAGTTCCCAAGGTTTTGAGGTCATAACTGCTGCAGTTTGCACATTTTGGATTTCAACTTGACTTCCATTTACACCTCGGGTCTTGTCCTCCCCATCCTTTGAGGTCTGTGACTGCTTGTTTGGCAGCTTTGGCCATGCTGAAAAATAAAAGGTAGGAAAGAACAATAAAATTGAGAGAAGAAAAAAGTTTCCATGGGAGATCATCTATCTCTTCCATTGCCGGTCACAGAGACTGAAAAGATGGTAGTTGTTGGTACAGGGACCTCAATGCTGTTTTGCAAACCCTTGGAACACTGTGTGGTGCTTTTCCCCTCATCCTAAAAAGGGGCAGAGGAAAGAGCTGAGAAAGGCAACAAGGTTTAAAAGATATAGAAGGCTTTTCTACAGGTAGCAGCTGAGTAGGTGAGGCTTTCTTAGTCCTCAAAGCAAGAGACTTCAGAGGAGATCTGATAAGCTTCTATAAAATCACAAAATGGTTTGACCATCTAAGGGACCTTAAAGACAATCTAGTTCCAACCCGCCCTGCCATGGGCAGGGACACCTTCCATTAGACCAGGTTGCTCAAAGCCCCATCCAACCTGGCCTTGAACACTGCCAGGGATGGGGCATCCACANCCTTGTCCTATCACTACATGCCCATGTAAAAAGTCCCTCTCCAGCTTTCTTGTAGGCCTCCTTTAAGTACTGGAAGGCTACTATAAGTTCTGCTATAAAATTATAGACGCATGGAAAGGGCAGATGTGACTCAATTATTTATCACTCTCTTTAAAGACAAGAACTATGGATTGCCAAATAATGATATTAGAAGTTATTTTCAAACAAACAAAAAAGCAGTGGTTTTACACAGAACTTGTGCTAGTACTGTGGACCTCCCTGTGAAAGAATGCTGTGTACAGCCAAAATTTACATTGGTTTAAGAGCCGACTGGATAAGCACATGGAAATTAAATTATTGAAAGATTATAAAACATGCAGAACGACATCCAGTTCAGAAACTCCCCTGTGCTGAAAATAGTTGGAAGATGAGACAGCATTAGAGGGGCAATCAGATACACGCTATTTTCTTACAGATCTCTAGATGTTGATTTAGGGTCATGGCTCCTTCTTGTTATCTTCTTTTGGAAAGGTACCAGCTCCTCCCTAACAAAACCAAAATAAAGGGTCTACATAAAAGAATCTGAGCAGAACAAAATAATTCTGAGGAGCAGTGAATGATGCTGGTGAAGGTCATAGGGTCAAAAGTGCAAAAAAAGGCCAGTTGTAGGAGGCAAAGAGTGGGACACCCTGACATGATCTCCTACTCTCTGAAGGCATCCAAGGAGCTGGTAGAAGCTCCCTGGCCATGTTCTGCCTGGCAACATGGCAAGACACAGGAGCAGAAATGTACCGCATGCCTGGATCATCCCCTCAGCCTTCCCTTTCTTGGAGCAATGAATGTCTGGCCTGAGTAAGGCCAGGAGGGTTAGACTGTGGAGGGCCAGAGGTTAAACAGAGCTTTGGATGAAAGGTGAGAGGAAAAGCACAGCCAGAACCTCAAGATATTTTGGTGAAGTGGAAAAATGGATTGTAGCCTGGCAAACTCAATGTACATGTGTGCAGGATTGTCTCTTGCCACAGGAGAGAGAAGTAAGGCAATCCCATGGCCCATTCTACAAGCACTCCTCTACACAATGCTCCACGGAGATAGTCATCCATTATGGGCACTGTTGATGAACTCTTGATATGAGCCAGTACAGCTGCCTTTACATTGTATAGGGGAAAAAATTCAGTAAATGGGATAATATTCAGAAATGCACAGTCAATAATTTAAAAAATAGCTAGTGATTTTTGAAGTTATCTTTGCCTGTCTTTATTTTGAAGGGATGAATTTTTAGCACCTTACAGAACTCAGTTTTCTATAAGGATGCCACATATCATGAGTGCTCTTTGCACATATGAAGCCTTAATATGGCATGTGACTGGACATACAAAATGTCCTCTGCCAAAGGTCCAAATACAAATTCAGGATATGCACTCATGCTGCAGCGGAGTGTATCAACATTTCAGTTCTTCAGTGGAAATGAGTGAGATATGCCGCCTTCAGTTCCTCCAAAGGAGGCTTTTTTTTTTAATCCAGCTGAAATACAGTGGTGTGAGATGTGATGAAAGTTAGAATTTTGTAAGAATCCATACAGGACAATGCCAGATTACTTTTACTTTGTGACCATATCTGTTTCTTGTTTTCTCCTAGTCTCCACTGTGATTAGGTGGACTGATGTGCTTTGTGGTCTTTTTCTTTGCATCATTCTTTATCTTAGAGATACGAAAAATGGATTGGGGAACTGAAGTATCCCTGGAAATAGAAGAAATTCCTGCTGTGGCTTACAAAATAAAAGTAGTAGCTACTGCAATGTAAGCAACATACAGCTTTGCATGGCCTGGTTTACACAGTCTTTGAGGATACACTGAGCATGATACAGGTTTCAGACAGAGAGCAGGCCCAGTGGTTTCAGAGGACTTCTTCAAAAAATATGTGTGAAGACTATTGAAGCTAATTCTGCACAGCTGTAAGTCTTGTTGATCTGGATTTTTTAACATTCAGGCCACTGCAATTAGCTCAAAATATGAACAAGTTCCCCATGACAATTCAAAATACAACTTTCAAACAAAGGAATGTTTTCCTGTTGGTGACGAAGCTTTACCACCATACCCATTTCCCCACTTGCCATGTAATTGTAGATTAAAACTTCAGTGAAGCAACATCTTCAGCATTAGACTGTTTCAAAACCTGCTGGACCTCAGCATATTAGATTTCTGATCTAATACATAATGGAGCTGTCTCTCTGTGGGCAGGCATTAGCAACATAGTGAAAGAAATACTAGTCTATCATATACTCAGGGGACACAGTCTGACAAATCACGTAGAGGTAAGGCTGTAGTCAGTGTAAAGAAGTGTGTGGGGTTTGTGTGGCAATGTTTTGGTAGCTGGGGGGCTACAAGGGGGACTTCTGTGAGAAGCTGCTGGAAGCTTCCTCCATGTCCAACAGAGCCAATGCCAGCCAGCTGCAAGAAAGACCCGCCGCTGGCCAAGGCTGAGCCCATCAGTGACGATGGTAGCGCCTCTGAGAGAACATAGTCAAGAAGGGGCAAAAAAACCTGCTGTGGAACAAACAGCAGCCAGGAGAGAGGAGTGAGAAGATGTGAGAGCAACAACCCTGTAGGTCAGTGAAGACAGAGGGGGAGGATGTGCTCCAGGCGCTGGAGCAGAGATTCCCCTGCAGCCCCTGGGGAAGACCATGGTGAGGCAGGCTGTCCCCCTACAGCCCATGGAGGTCCACGGTGGAGCAGATACCCACCTGCAGCCCATGGAGGACCCCACACCGGAGCAGATGGATGCCCGAAGGAGGCTGTGACGCCATGGGAAGTCCATGCTGTAACAGGCTCCTGCCAGGACCTGCGGATCTGTGGAGAGAGGAGCCCACGGTGGAGCAGGTTTTCTGGCAGGACTTGTGACCCTGCGGGGCACCCATGTTGGATCAGTGTGCTCCTGAAGCACTGCAGTCTATGGAAGGGACCCGCGCTGGAGCAGTTCATGAAGAACTGCAGCCCATGGGATGGACCCAGGTTGGAGAAGTTCATGGAGGACTGTCTCCTGTGGGAGGGACCCCATGGTGGAGCAGGGGAAGAGTGAGAAGTCCTGCCCTCTGAGGAGGAAGGAGCAGCAGAGACAACGTGTGATGAACTGACCGTAATCCCCATTCCCCGTCCCCCTGCGCCACTTTGGGGAGAGGAGGTAGAGAAAATTGGGAGTGAAGTTGAGCCCCGGAAGGAGGGAGGGGTGGGGGGAAGGTGTTTTCAGATTTTGTTTTATTTCTCATTACTCTATTCTGATTTGATTTGTAATAAATTAAATTAGTTTCCTTGAGTTGAGTCTGTCCTCCTGTTTTGCCTGTGATGTTAACTGGTGAGTGATCTTCCTGTCCTTGTCCCAACACATGAGCCTTTTGTTATATTGTCTCTCCCCTGTCCAGCTGAGGAGGGGGTGACAGAACAGCTTTGGTGGGCACCTGGCATCCAGCCAGGGTCAACCCACCACAAGAGCACACCAACAAATAAGATCTCTTAGACTGGTGAGTTGTACATCCCTTGACTGCAGGCTAAAGGATACTTCTCTGCATCTTGCTTGGTAGATAGAGCTGGGGAATAATTGCATCACTGGACTGATTATATATGTGACCTCTCACCCAAGATGTAAAAAGACACAAGGGGGTCAGCTGCATGGGTCAGCAACCAGTGTTGGCACTTGATGGATCTGCTGGTTAGTAACATAGGACTAGACATTCTTTGCCCATGGGTTTTAAGTAATTTAATTAGACAGATCAATTATTTGTTTTGGAGAAAAATAATGGTGATAAATAAAGCATTCTGCATTTTTGTTGCAGTTGTGCCTTGAGCAAGAAAAAAACCTCTTCTCCTTGCCCCTGAAGAGAGTATGAAAAAGTTACTTTAGTCAAACGTACAAAGAGTACACAGATGTCCGTCTTTAAATTCATTTCCAGATCCTCAAGTCTATGTTTTTAGTTAACAAAGAAAATAGTGGTAAGGGTTGGAAGAGGCTTTCCAAAATAGAAGAAAAACTAAGACATGAGAGGGAATGTGTTCCAGAGAGCGGCCTTCAACTGAAAGAATTCTAGACCATGCAGTATGTGTTAATTCAATTCGTAAAGTTTATTTTTTTGCACCAGTTTATCCCTTTCCAGCCCTAATACAATTCTGTACTGTAGTCCAGTGAGTCCTTAAAGCTGACATAACAGGTTGCTGCCATGTCTGAGGAGAAGGAGGCCTGTTCCTCTCTTAATTACCTTATCCACTATTGCTCCTGGTCATGATTATATTGTGCTGGCTCTGTCACTTGTCAGATCTTCAGAACGTCAACAGAGTACAAACACAGTCACAAATGGATGACTCTTCTTTCTGGATGAATGAGTTCACCTGGCTTACAGAAGAGTACCAGGGTTACTGTAGGGAAAGGGAAACAGTGCATGAGGGGCAGAATGGGAAAGAGATGGGAGAGAGAAACAGAAGCAGAGGGGGAGAAGCATGACCCAGCATATTTGATGGCAGGGCTCTGGACTGACTGTATCTTAAGGAATCCATAATTTCACACTAAATGCAGTCCTTATTAAATGAAATTTATAAGGTAGGATTTGAATATATTGTAAACTTCAGCAGAGAACAGTAATCTCTCTAGCACTGTCCAGGATCAGTGGAGTCTTATTTCGAAATCCTACACCTAATATGGCCCTGGATTCAGGAAAATCTTTACTGTAGCACAGCACTTGCAGAAAGTCTACAGATAAGCCAGTGTTGTCAACAGGGACCAATCTCAGTTTGTACCAATGGTCAATAGAGGATCCAGAAATAGTTTATTTTTCTTGTGTCTTCTGTTTCTGAACCTTTTCACTATAACACTACAGAAAGGACTATAACAAACTAAGAACACCCAGGGAACTGAACAGCCAGGTGACTAATACCTGCAGAATAAACCCAGTTGAAATGAGAGGCCTCAGCTAAAAGAAGTCATCAAAGCCTGTGAAATTAGTTTCAACTATGCAAATTCACTCATACTCAATCTTTGTTTCCAAGCCTTAAGAAAAAGCTGTAAATTTTAAGTGAGACTAGCCCTTATTCCAGGTCTATTTTTCGCTTGGATATAGCTATTTTTAACCTATATCCTAAATGCAATAGAGTCAACTCTTCAGTATTTCTTCTTCAAAGTCTTACTCAAATGCTGACCTTTAAAAGTTCTAATTACAACTGTTTTTGCAAGGCCTGCACTTTCAGGAAACAGAGCTCACTGTTCTCTGCTGGAAATATTGAATCCAGGCCTAAAATCAGCAGCCCAGTTCCTTCTCTTATAAGTTTTAACTCTACCATTAGCCACAGACAGGTGTCCAATACCCATTGAAAACTCATATAAATTATGGACCTCAGCAGAAATCAATCTACAGTTTAGTACATTTGGCTCATAATCTTTCAAGAACTGCCAGCTTCACCTTGCACCTGACCCGCTGCCCACACATATTTAGAACAGATTTTGCTGTGATGCTAGGGTCCTGTACTGCAGTTCTGACATGTCAAGCTCTGTCTCTTTTTGCTGTTTGAACTATCACATCAGAGATGAAAGTGGATGAAGTAGCCTTACTTTGCAGGAATATGTGACTACCACAGGGCACAAGAAAAAAAATCCCTGAAGTCTTGCAAGGGTAGTATAGATATCCAGGTTTCTGTCACTCCTACCTTTTGCTCTGAAAAACACATCAGCTTTTCATCTGACCTGGGATAAACCTGTAACAGGTCTGGCTTATCCACACCCCAGTTTGTTGGGATCTTTATGGTCTGGAGGGTGTGTCTACCAAAGGATGATTCTACACATTCTGAGAAGGGGAGTCAGTGCTGTGTTGGAAGGGCTTCCTCCCACGGAAGAATCCCAGTTTGCTTTTCCTTGTTGGAGAGAAAAATCTAAGGTGAGAGATGTCTTCTGTTGCTGACATTTAATTGTTCTGATGGGCTTGGTTTCCTGGCTATCATCAAGGCAAGGATTAGATATAAGGTGTGCTAAAAGAAAAATTCTCTTTTTTTAATCTAGATAGTGCATCTGATAAATTTAATTCTTCATAGTACTTCACCAATCCCCCCAAACTATCCATAAACTTAGCCTTGATTAACCATAGTCATCAAGCCAATAACACCATTAATTACCCGGTTGTGATGTCTCTGCACCATGGCATCTGTAAGTAACTGCCTGCAATCTAGGTAATTTTACAAGAGATAACTGACAATTACTTGTGTGTTGTGTCTTTCACCCTCTACTACAGCTCTGTCTGTAAAGGAATCACAGAGGCACTGCAGGATCGAAATAAGTAGGTTTACAAAAGCTATGTGAACCTCATTCCAGAATTATCCTTTAAATTACATAGCTCCTTTCCTTTCCTTTCGCAGTGCTTATTTCTCTCACAATACCCAAACATTATGCTCCAGACCGCTAAGTATATATAAAGGCATTTATATTTAAGTAGAGTTACGTTTTTCTTCTATTTGCTTTTATGAAAGTCTTAAGAGTTATTATGTTACTATATAAAAAAAAGAGGATTTAGAATAGTTTACCACAGTGAGAGGCTGAAATCAATATTGTTTATATGGGCATGAATGTTATTGACTGTATATTTACAATAACCTCCAGAAAGTAACTCTTAAACCATTAAACCTCCTGGCAAAGTATACAATGTCATAAATCTGATTAAACATTTTACAATAATAATTAAATTAATTACTAGGAGAAAATAACCCATTTGATGGATTTTATCCTTAGGAAAAAATGAGACATTTCAATATTGACTTAATTCAGAGTGCCTTTTTTCTCCAATCTGGTATTTGCAACTGGAAAAATACCTTTTCTTTGGAAGAAAAGACTTCATAGTGAAACATAACCCAAACAGGATTAATCTGAAGAAAATTGGTTTAACTTGCACTGAATATTGTTTACAATGTTGTTGACAGAGGGGAGCTCAGAAAAATGCACCCAGACATCATTGTTTGGATGTAAAACATTTACATGCGACTAAGTAATTAATTACTCCATCCCATTTAAACCAAGGTTCACAGGGAAATTGAGGCTGCAAATGAGTACTCCAGAATTCCCAGAAAGAAGATAGCCAAGGAGCACTTTTCATTAGTTCATTATGTTACACATAAGTGCCCACTAGAGATCATTGTCTACATGCATAAGGCATTTTCAGTAGATCACTGCTGCAGAGTTTTCAGTCTTGTAGAGAAGACAAACTAATAAAAATGAAAAAGAGGTTCAGAGATGTGAGGTGATGATTCTGAAGATTCACAGTTTGTCAGTGACTGAATTGGGGACCAGGAATCAGATCTGCTGAGTTCTTTGTCCCATGTCTTAAAGAGGAGAATAGGTGATTTGGTCTTACATTTTGTGTGAGTTGTTTCAGCAGAAAATTGTCATTGAGAAAGATCTAAATCTGTGAGAAGTGTCTATTGAGTTTCGGTTATATTAAAGACTTCAGTGATTTCAAGGCCATCTAAGAACTGAGAAGATTGGTTAGGTGCCACTTTGCAACTGAAATCCATTTTCCCTACACCACAGGGTTTCCATAATCTTCCTGGATTTGACTCTGGCCAAATCCCATTTGCTATCATTCAATGACCCTATGGATTTTCATGATGCACGACTGCTGGAAAAGAAAGGAGATCATGGAGGTTCATGGTAACCTGCCTTTTCTAATTAATAGCTTCCTTCTCCTTTTTATTTTTCCCCCAACCAACTCTGCAACCAACAAAGTAATGAGAAAGTTTAATTTAGCAGCAATATTTTGGACGTGAGAGCAGTAAAGCTACAGGTCATGAAGCTAAAATAAGGTGCAAGCAGAATCTTGGTATTATCAGTAGAGAAAAATTTAGGGTTTGGGAAGTATTATACAGACAATTGCAGACAGGTTTAGCTTAGGTTAGTAGGGCAAAAGAGATCCAAATTAAAGATTATCCCAAAAGTGAGGCTGTGGCTAAACCCTGATCTCATTTTAGTACTTAATCCATAGAAATGTTCTTTCCTTGTGTTTTACCCAGTCTTACCCAGTCTTTCTCATTTTATCTTTTCTGATATGTTACACTGGGTAGGTTACTCTTATTTCCCTCCAGACCCATTGCCTGCAGCTGTAGCTTCACCCTTCCTCCTTCATCCCTTTAATTTTTTGTACTTGGCCCTAAACCAGGAAAAGGCTGTAATTCAGATTCATAAGGGAAAAGCGACAGGAAGAGCAGAGCCTAACTTAAGGCAATGAGAAGTTCCTGGCATTCATGCTCCCTAAGGACACAGACATCTAGACACCGTGGCTGCTGTCACATGAGAGGGAAAAAAGGTAGTCCGCAGTGTTAAGCTTTAAGCAGGGAGTGACTCAATTGCAGGATTCCAGGAATTCAGACTGGGTGAATCTCGACCAAGCAAAATACAAGTACGGCAGAGCAACAGTATCTTAAAAACAATGTAATTTTACTAAATGGCAAACAGAAGAAGTATGTAATTTTCCAGTAATGTCAGAGACAAAGTTTTCAATTGGCAAGACTATGGATAAATGTGGAATATATAATTTATCCAGAGGTTGATCTGATGCACAGTTTTGATCCCAAGAGTTTATAGTATTAAAAATCCTTCTCTTGCATTGTTAGACAGCTGTGCATCTTCTTTGCTTTCCATTTACAATTTTACTGTCCTGCTGAATCATCCAATGTTCACCTTCATATTCTTGGCAGGCTTTAATATGTTTGCTTACAGTATAATTAAATGTTCTGTATTCATTACTTCCCAGCTCTGACTTACATTTAGTCTCTTCAATGTAATTACTCCGCTGTGTACATTCAGTCAAATGTGCTATTCTGTGCCTGTCCAAATTTTATTAAAGAAGTGTAAATGTGTGGTCAGTTACACTATTACACATAAAATTGTATCTGTCCTTAAGAGAAGCTCTTGAGCCCCTAGTGTGCTTTCACTGACATGAATTACAGGCATATAAATCCCCTTTCACACTCTTTTCTATCAGTTCTAGTGTTCAGCCTGCTATTCGTGGCAAATTAGTTGACCACAGGGTGGGGGTGAGGGGAAACAAAGAATTCTGGGTTAAATCAGTGATTTCAGATGGTGATAAAAGTAACAGAGAGAGGATCCATAGTCTTCTTGAATCTGCTAGATTGCCAGGGTTAATTATCCAACACAATCTCGCTTTCTCATTATCCTATGCTGTGATATTCCAGCAAAACAAAAAAGAAAGACTAGGTGAATCCCCCAACATCTGCCTACTAGAAATATTGTGGTTGGAAGCTGTTATCCTCTCAATCCCACATGTTAATCCTATTGAAAATCCTCTTTTGAAAATCAAGTTCCAGAGAGCAAAACCAAATAAACTGTAAGACTAACTTAGGAATATTGAGGCTTTTTAAAAGATATTCTCATTTGTTTCCTAAATAAATTTACTGTAAGACTATCTTTGAAATCTTTATAAAGTTCTTTTAATTTGATTTCTAGTGTCTGATCTTTGCAATCACCTGCATGTCACTTAAAGTAGAGATAATATTGT
>VYZV01021189.1:60401-72775 GCA_013401275.1 Pandion haliaetus
TTGATAAAACAGTCTGTAGCCTCCAAGTTAAGCTTTATATATATTTTATATATATAATCACATATATATATATAGCCCCATCTATTTTAAATGTTTATATATATTATATACCCCAAGTTTCACCTCAGAGAAAAAGCTGAAAATAATGTGTCTACCCATTTCCCTGGTTCACCTGGTTGCTGTAGCTTATAATGCAGCCCTTCACCTGTGTCCACATCACCAACAGATGATAAAAGATATCTCAGTTCAGTAAGACACAGAGGGCTGATTAGCCAAGGCACCATTTATACATCTAGTGACATCCATTTCTTTTAACAGCCTTACCTATTGATCACTGAAATGAAGGAAAATATCTTAAAAAAAAAAAAAAATCAGTGGCACTTGATTTTTAAAAAATCCTGCCTCAGCTGGGAAGTATAGTAGGAATCAACTATGTAGTACCTCCTCTGGTCCCAACACAATTCAAAACCAAGTACCTCTCTGATTTCCAAGGGTGTACAGAGCAGTTATTCCCTCTCTCAATAAATTCAAGAGGAGTACTAATGTAAAACTTCACTGTGATCATAATTAATGGCCCTTCTTATTTCACCATTTCATTCATTCAATTATATTATTCAAGTAATGTGAGCATTATCTTTTATGAGCAGTATTTATTAAATACAAATAAAAGTGGCACAGTAAATCTTATCCATTCACCTTTCCTATGCTTATGTTTACACTGATGTGTGAAAATGTTAAAAGCTGTTTTGTATCAGCATTTTGTGCTTAAGAAACTTTAAGGAGAAAATAACTATTTCTTGAAGCCATATTCTTAAGAGAAAACACATGTATAAAACCAGATTGTTGTACCAAAATCAGACATGGACAAACCCACCTGGCAGAAAGAAAGAAGCTGGGTGATAAGAGTATCAGATCATTTGAGTTTGTTGAGCAGTTCACATGCACCAAAAGCTTTTTGGAAACTGTACATATACAAAATGTCATCCTGCCCCTGGCTGCTACACAGCTGAGCCTTAAGCCCATTACCTCTTCTAAATTCCCTCTTCTGATTCACCCTTTGAGTTCTTATACCTACTAGCAAGCTAACAATAGGTCTGCATGACTCTTGATTTGGGGGGAGTGTGTACCATCCTCACAATTTCCTTAAGTCAACACACAAGGACAGCAATATATCAAATGGCACCTTTTTATTCAGCTTGGCATTTAATGCTCTTAAAATGTAACTGCAAAAATGGTGCTAAGGGAATCCATGTTTATCATATCTCGATAGCTTCCATATCTAATGAGATCACATGGTTGTTGTAAATGCCAATTCTGCAAACTCCACCTGGGAACCAAAAGTCAAGCTGTGTTTTGCATTTTTTTTCTAGCTCAGGCATTATGTTCTAAGCTACAGATTATTACAGAGTAGTCTTTGTAATACTCTCAAAGGTAAGAACAAAGAACTGGAAGGGGTGCCCACAACTGCTGAGTCTGTCCTCTGGTGCTGACTGGAAGGGGTATCATGCAACCCCTTCCATAAATGGATTTTCCAGAATCCCACTGCTATGATCATGGGAAGTATTTCAGAAATAATTCCAGCTGAAACATGTTTATGGCCAGGTTAAAACAATTTGTTCTTGTGCTAACCTTGTCCTCTGCTTCATATAAGCATTTCATTTTCCAGGTGCTAAGCAGAGCAAGCATGACTTCCCTGTATCATGGGCCAAGATCCAAACCAAGGCTTTGGCTCTTTGACCCTTCTTACCAATGCTTGTTGGGTCTAATTAGCACACAGTCAAGCACAGGCCCAGTTGGGAGGCAACAGCTAACAGCCGAGAAACAATAAGGAACAGATTTTTAAATGAGCACATGGAACTCATTTACTTCCTTGCAGCTGAGATCAGCATCTGATTCGATGAGCACTTCTCTTTTAATGTTATAGCTTAAATTAACTCTCGTGACTTTGTCCTGAAACAAAGGAGAAATGCTCATGTTATCAGTTAACTGTGTAAGTTGGAAGGAGGTAAAGCACAGCTCCACCATTATAGAGAATCCTGTTGTAATGGCATGCATAGTAAGCAAATGAGGAATAAGGGTATAGCCATGAATGTAGTGAAGCCACCAAAAAAAAAAATTCCCCCAGAAGAAAGGATTTGCAGTGCTCATAGTGTCATGTGCAGCAGTCTGTACTCACCGTTTTTGTCCATGTGAATGTAACTGCGCATAGCATACAATGCAGCCTTATTAGAGCATTCCACAAGAATATAGATGAAATTAGGAGGGTGTTTTCCTTGCTGTATTACATTTGTGGATCACTTTCATCCTGTAATAAGATAATGCACCTAGGTTTTTCTATTTTGTGTTTCCTATTGATAACGATCAACTTCTAGCAAAATGTTATTTTTCTAGACCTCATATTCCTTGCGCCCTGTCTCCCTTACTCTAATCTACAGGTCTTCCTCCTCTTTCTGTCCTGCATCTTGTTTATTCATTTGCGGAATAACTGTATAACCCTTTGCGGACTTGGTCTAACCAGAATCTAACCCAGCCAAATGTGAGCCAGATCCTTTGCAAATGTCTTGTGGTTCTGCTCATGGGTAAAAGTCTCTTATTCCTTCATTTATTGTATCAAACCTGCAGTTATTTGGTTATATAGCTTTGGATCACATGTGGTTTACACCCTATCAGCCTGGATTGAGGGCAGGGCAAGCTCTTATTCTGCTGTAAAAGATGATGCAGACAGACCCTGTGCTGATCA
This sequence comes from Pandion haliaetus, assembly GCA_013401275.1. Taxonomy (NCBI): domain Eukaryota; kingdom Metazoa; phylum Chordata; class Aves; order Accipitriformes; family Pandionidae; genus Pandion; species Pandion haliaetus. Next base: position 63,142 of record VYZV01021189.1, read on the forward strand.
GGTTTGTTGCATCAGCAAATTTCACCTGTAAAACTGCTTCCAAAACTGATGTCTGTTGGAGTCCACAGGTAGCCTCTGCAGACTGGTAATTCCCTCTTGAAACAACCTGTTAGGTTGCCTCCTTTATTCTAGCTATTTCCCACCTTCCAGTTCTTGCACTAATTCCCATTTTATCTAGCCTAACTAATAATGTCCCATGTGGGACTATATTAAACGCTTTACTGAACTCCAGGTAGATTAGATCTACTGTGTTTCTTGTGTGTGGAAGATCAGTTAGCTTATCAAGGAGAGCTATCATGTTAGTCTGGCACAGCCCATGTTTGCTAAACTGCAGTATTTATCTCATTTATCATTTTCCTTCATTTAACTGCTCTTTTGTTTGTTAGTATTTAAGAGCCTTGCAGCCCTGCAAGGCCTGTTCAGGCCAGGCTAGCAGCCGGCAATGGGCAGTTCAGCATTCATCCACATACTGTATGAACTATACCTGTTTTGTTCCAGCCATAAAATTGTTCCTCAGACTCAACAAATCTAGTTAAAACTCCCTGCTTCTAGACTTGTAACACTGGGCCACATGTGGGTTATCTGGTCCTTCAAGATGTGATAGTATTGCATTTTTTAAGTGTTGCTTTTACCTCTGACATGGTTAGTTATTATTTCCACAGCCTAACTGGCCATCCTGCCTTTGTCCTCTGTGTTCAAGTCCATTATCTTTATTGAAAAATTGAAGTAATTCAGTTTCATTGCCATCACAAGTATGTCTGAATCTCTACCAATCTAGACTGCAGACAGCTGCAACCTTTTAGGACTGCTGTCCTTTTATTCAGGTGGCTGAAGAAATTTTTTCCCGTTTGTTCCAGTTTCATTACAGATAAGTGAATCCAGATCTGCAAAGCAAGCAGGAGTTCACAGGGCTGAGGATGATATTCTTGCGAGTAAAAAAAGAAGCTGAAATCTTGATACCTGCAGGGAGAAGATTCCTTACAGAAAATGTGCTATTTTTGCAGTCACATCTCATTATTGTATTTAAGCTGATGTCTTTGAGCTGTAAGCAGATAGAGAGTCAGCTGCATATCAGAGGCAGATATGGAGTCAGCAGCAGAATGAAGTTGATTAGAACACGACGAAACATCGGGGCAAAGGCATTAGGGAGAAAAGCAGCAAGAAAAGTTTGGATAAGAAACCATTCATATAATTCTATATATGATGATAAAGTGAGCCCATGGCAGAACCAGAAATAGAGCTCGGGCTGCCAATACAAGTTCATGTTCACCACTTCACAGTACTGCTTCTTTTGACCCTGTTACGTTACTCTTGGTTAAAACTTATAATGGGTACACGCATGAGAGCAGGGTATGTATAAAGGCCTGGCTGTCAGAGCAGCTGTCCTGATTTGTACACCTTGCAATGATATGTCCTGAGGGCTTTGGATGAGCCTGTGACAGTAGTCACGGTGAGAGAGGGTGATACCTTCCTGAACAGGACAGGACAGGATAAAAAGCTTTCCCTCCTTAGTTTCATAGTCATTGCCAATCACCCTACTGCCCCTGTCCCCTTCTCCATTGATGCACAGACCACAAAGCCATGATCATTTGGTTTATGGATAGCTTATGCTCAGACCTTCCCAGTTTCTTTGCACCCTTATCAAAGCTAACTGAAAGCACCTCTCTAAGTTTCAGGCTTTTGTTGTGGCCCTCGAATATAATTTGCAGATGTGCTTTTTTTTTGGTTGGTTTGTTCGCTGCAAAGCTAATTCTGCCAGTACTAGTGCTGCTGACCCGACCCCATCCATGCTGCCGGGAATCCCTCAGTGGCTTCAGCTCAGCGCAGCACTCTCTGATCTTTCTCAGAGGGCTTGTATTTCTCTCATGAAACGATGCACTTACTAATAAACACGAGACTTAATTTGAACTTCAAATACAAGGAAAAGAAACTGTTCCCAGACTGTAAAAGCAAGAGGGGATTAAACAGGGCAGTATCCTAATGGAGCAGAGACAGGCCTCTAGTAATTAGAGAGACGCAAGGCCTCGGGTGTCACGGCACAACAGAACAGCGTCTCCAGAGGTTGTTTCCCCATACAAAATAGGTTGCCGTGTTAATAATAAATGTGGGGCTTAATTAGGATCACAAATACTATGAGAAGAAATCAACTCCCAGGCTAGATAATTACAAATATATTAGAAGCTCAAATACTTAAAAAAGTAACAGAAATTGAGTTTTTTTTCCCTGACTTGCATAGATACAACATACTCTGTCAATGAATGCAGGAGTCCTAATGATTTTTGGCCTATCTGACACTGTCTTGGCTGGGGTTAAATGAAGAGCTTTCAGTTGTGGTCATGTTCCTCAGCTCAAACGACAGAACCAGGTTCCTGTCACAGATGCTGTAACCCACTCGTTAGCATGTGTGTGTCACTGGTGAGCAATAACCTTTCTAACAAGGTCAGCTTTTCCAAAAAGTAGAAAATAAGGTGTCTAAAAAGCCAACCCTACCTAAGCCTCAGTTCTTTATTGTGAAATATCTTCTCATATTTTTACCAATTTCTGACAGCCTGGGAGAAAATCAAACCAAATTTGCAGAGATTTTTGGTAGCCTGGAAAACTTCAAAGAAAAGAGTTGATAGAAAATTTAGAAGAGAAGAAATTATGATGCCAATTTCAAGGCTGATACTTGCAATGAGCAAATGCATATTTTAAATAATGCAGGCATTGCTCTACATGTCACTAACAGTTATGCTTATTTCTAAGAAAGAACTTGCATTTCTTCCTCACAAGTGTATTTAAAGCAGTCTTAAAGCAAGTTTGGTGTTTTTCTCCATCTGCATCTGAACAGCCATGGGATAAGGAAGGCTTTTGCAAGCAGAGGTAGCAAAAACTTAAATGTGTCATAATTTACAAAGCAGTCACACTGGGTCAGACCAAAGGTTCATCTAGCTTGTATCTTTTTTCTCATAATAGATCTATTAACATCATCTCACTGCGCATACAAAAGGAAAAAATACAAAAACATAGTAGGTAGAAGACGATCCTGCCTCAGTAAAGTCTACCAATCCTGATAATCATTAAACTAAGGACACTTTGAGCTGGCGGTTGTATCTGACTCATCATTTGTTTTAAAAAAATCCACATGCTTGTAGCTCTCCTAGGAGAAATTGTCTATTAACTTTTTTAGTTATATTATTTAGGCTTTCACAATATCCCAGGGCAGTGAGTTTTACATTTTAACTGTGCCTTATGAAGAAAAAAATCACATTTTTTTTTAAACCTATTGTCTCACCACTTCTTTGGCTAGCCCTCTTCTTGTACTCAAGGAAATAAACAATGACAATTCTCTAGTTACCTTCACAATTCTATTCTATTTAGAGACTTTATAATAGCATCATTCCTCTTTTAATTTTTTTTTTTTTAAGTTGTAGTATACTTATTCTGTCCTAACATAGGATAACCAGAACTGCATGCTGTCATGCCAACCTACCAAAATCTCTTTGATTTTGGTGACCAGATAAACAGTGACTTCTGCTTAGGTGCTGACAATAGGCAAGGTTGGAAACTGAGTAATGGGCAAGAGCTGGGGCTTTAAAATTTCTTGGTGTGACCTATCCCATCTGAGATCAGTAATGATTCTTTCCTCCCTTTTACATCAGCAAAGGGGAGAAATTGAGCCATAATATGTGAAAATCCACATCCTCCCTTAAGGTTTTTATGGGAAGCCAATGAGATAAATGAATCATTATAAAGGTAGCCATAATTTTAATTTCTTACATGAGGCAGTTATTGAGTCTGAATACACAGTTCAGTGCTCATTCTAGTGCTAACCTTACAGGATATTGAGCAAATATTCGAAAAGGGGTAAATTTATTGGTTACCAAACAAGAGGAAAACACTGAGAATATAGGAGAATTCTGTGAGAAATCTCTGCAGGACACCTAATGCAATGCTGTCACACTGATATTTTTCACAGATGCTCAGATGGCTGCCATCAAAAAGGGCCATAAACACTTGTTGCCTACTGTAGGGCTTTAGCAACCCAAGGCACATCAGTGTGCTTCCTGAGTGTAATTTTAGGGCAATCTCCAACTGTGGATGCTTCAAAAGTGATCAAAGTTTTTGGCCAGGACTACACAGAGTATTTTGTCACCCTGGTTATTCCACTGGGCTTAATTCCCAGGCTTTCCAAAAGCATGGCAGAGGATTGTCTATGTGTTGCAAGTCAGCAGCCCACTGTTTCAAACATGAATGAAGGAAATATTCTGCAGCCCTTCACTGATTTCATAGTTGTAACTGCAAGTACATCTGAGTTGACGTGACCTAAAGCGCTAGCCAGCATTGTCTTGAAGCACTGTTGTAGAATCTTTCCAGAGAAAAGCAAGTAAAAGCAATGGGAGTCTGTCATATTTAGAAACAGCAAATATCTTTTTGTTTGTTTGTTTGTTTTCTGTGGTGGACATTTTCCCTCAAATTACCTTTAATTGAAGCAAAGTTAATGGAAATGAGATCCTTAAGTGAATCTATTTTTAGTAAAGGTTGTAAGACAGAAAATATCAGAAATTATATGCAAAGTGCCATATAGAGGCATAAGCTCGAACAAAACATTGGCCAGAATCAGTTTTAAATCAGCAATAGAATCAGTCCTTATATTTCAGATTTGTCTTGAAGTAAAAGTTCCAAAAGTGCTGCATGTCAAAATTGTTGGGGCACCCAAATGTGCAGGCAGGAGCATGCTGGAAGTGAACTAGGCATTTTTAAAGGTTAATTATGGAACAACTATGCTTAAAAATATAGACATAAATAGTTTTGGTTCTTAAATCCCTCCGCACCCTGTCCTCTCTGTGGAAGTGTGTGTGTGGGGGTCATGCCTTATCTTAGCTCCATTTGTTGATTCATGCAAAATATGACCTTAGTGAGAACAAGGCACTTGTGAAGTTTTAAAATAGTTTATTAGGTGAGGTAACCCCCCATAGGGTTTACTTGACTATTTAATACATGTGAAAACTGCAGTCTGTTTTGTGTTCCCTGGAACTTTATCTCAGATTAGTGCTAATTTGTCTGCTGATGTAAGTTATTAAAAATTTCCCCTTTATGAAAATATTCAGAGACGAGACTCTGAAAGGCAAAGGTCCAAAAACGATCTGATGCTTGATGACCCTGATAAGCACTTAAATACTTTAAAAACTAACCTTGCCAGTGCTGAAACCTAGACAATGTCAAGAGAGGTGTCTGCTTGCCTGGTTTGTCTCCAGGTGCAGTACCTTGCATGTGTACTCTGCTGGGCCTCCCACTTCTCAGAGGCCCTTGCCAAGACCTCTGTGGTTTAGAGGATGTGCATGTGATGCTCGGGTCTCTCTTCTGCTTGCAAAGACTAGGAAAGCTTCTGGTTTTGCAGCGAGTGACCCAACAAATGGCTGAAGTTCCCTAGCGGGAGATGTCTGCCTCCTTAGACAAATAAAAACTCTTCAGAGAAGGTCGTTCTGAAGATTTCTGTTGTCACCTCCTTGTCAGGGTTGGTTTAACTCCCTCAGCTGATTTTTCCACAAGGCAGATCAGTGCTGTTACCTCCAGGTAAAGCTGCTCTGAAGGTGGCAGGTCTTGCATGCCAGCTGTGTTGGCTGATATAGCAACTGGCTCCAGCAGGCTTATGGCTACGAATCCAGACAGTAATGGATGGAACAGAACTAAAAATGCCTTTAAAATACTAACATTAGCCTCAGGATGTTTGGTCTCCTTGTAATGAAAAGGCTGGGCTTCTCTAGGAAGATAATTTGAAGCACCTAAATTTAAACTTTTGGAGAGAATTGTCCCCTGCACAGTGCTCCATGGCTCTAAAGGCAGTCCAAAGCAATGATTCTCCTTATGTTCAAGCTAGTCTTTGTCTATAGGTGCAGTTTAGGTTTGCTTATCAGAAATTTCAAGCCCCTTGCTACCAAGCAAGTGTGCTATGCTTCTCTGCCAGGAGCGTATCCCAGTTTAACAATCCAGAGTGGAGGGAAATTCAATTTCTCTTTATTTCTATTAATGGTTCTGTGTTTCAAACATAGCAAAATGTGAAGAAATGTAACCCATTGATTCCTTTTCACTTGAAATTAATATAGAAGCCATTGAATTATTAAAAGAGCTGTGCACAACTGATACAAATTATATCAAGGGCAATGCACTGTATTTACTTTTTATTGCCCAGATATCACATGCACTGGCAAAGATTAGCAGCTGGATCTAAACATTTATAGATGTAAATACTGTAACAAATGGAATCACAGGTGATTCCTTTTCACCTTTTCAACCATTATCCACAAATACGCTGGCATTGATGCTTTAAATGGAAAATGGTTTATTCTGTGACATTATGTGTACCCACTCTGGGGACAAAAACTATGAAATTTACTGTCTTTATCCAGAAAAATTGGCTAAGCAGATGAAGAAGTGAAGATAAGATCATCTTAACCAAGTGCTTTACAGTGTGAAAAGCTGTGTGCAGAGTGCCTTGGCAGAAGCTCTGAGATAGAAACAGAGAGAAACAGTTTAATAAGACTACCTCCTAGAGAAATATAATTACAACAATGCAGAGACTTTTGGAAAACAGGGAGGCCAAAACCTGAGCTCTACAGTCATATCAAGAAGCAGTTAAAAATAACAGCATGATCACTTCTAAATATAGAAAGCAAAATTCTGTTTCTTTGGGATGTAGCCATGCTTTTGGCTTTTGTATAGCAAAAACGATTCTGAAAAAACCATGAACTTGGGAGACCATATGTACTGTGGATTAGCTGTAATTCTATCTTATTGCAAAGAAAGCCAAAGGTGGTGTTTTTAAAACCATGCATTGTTGAAGTCAACAGGAGCTTTACCACTCATTTCTGTAGGAACTGAAAATGTTTAGGCCAACACTGAGCACTTTAAAAATCCCCCACTTGCTGTTTATGTTTTGAACAAAATGCATAACTTTTCAGATACCTTTCTGTTGTATCCTCCCCTGCACTCACACATCCTCAGCTGGGAGAGAGCAAGAAGAATAAAAACTGACATTATTTTAGTGTAGCCACCAAACTATAGGGTTTCCCAGTATTCTGCAGCTGTAAAAGTCTAGACCCATTGAGCACATGCGATTTCTTTTATGCACCGCAGGGGTGTGAACTGAGCATTTAGGAAGCAGGATTGATTAAAATATATAAAATAAACCCTCCAGATTTCTCCTTAGGTATCAATAAATTAAATTCAATTGACATGTTAATGAGTAGAAAAACTACACAGACAGTAGTCATCAGCCACACCAGATTAAAAAAAAAAAAAGACCAAAAAGACAAAATACATTTAAATCTCACTTCTATCTCTGTCAAAAGAAATGGGATTCATCTGAGCAAATGTAGATATTTACGGTGTAAGGGTCTACATCTGCACATATCAGCTAAAGTAATTTTAATCAATGGGGAAAAAGGCAATTCTGTAGAACAATTTGCCATACCCTGCTCTACATGCTTAAAGTGGGGCAGAGGCATTGCACCCTAATGAGCTCATTACTCACTATGAGGTTAAAAGGGTGCCAGGGTGACTCTCAAATGCATCCCACCCACATTGGAATATGGCTTACACAGAAAGCGAAGAGGGAATGGAAGTTTATATGCAAATGTATAAATAATTCTAATTATAGTTACTAATATCCAACAATAAAGAGAACTAGAAGTGCAGCTCTCGGTGCCTCAGTCAGTTTTCATCAATGACTAAGAGACTGTTATATATACCAGATTCTTCCTCACCTCCTTTCAGTATGATTTTGTGCATTTCTAAAAAAACTTCAGTTGTGGTCTCTGCAGGAAGCAGGCACCAAAAGTAAACAGTCTTTGGTTGTGACCTACCATAGTTGTTTCCACACCAGGGGTGAGAAGACAAATAATCTCTGACTTGTCATTACCTTACTCCAACAAGAAAAGTTCAAAGTGTGACTCCTTATATAAACACAAAATAAGAAACATACTTTCATATTCATTGCAATACACAGAAATCAAACCTACCATAACCTCCTTCTTCACACATACACCTGCAAACAGACAACCCACGGCAGCTTGCAAATTCAGCCATCTGTTTAGGGGCTAGAGTATGCCTGTAGGCACTGGCAGCACAGGAGGCTGCAACGCATGAAGACTAGTTCCAGAAGGTAGTTGATCACAGAAGAAATTCATCTCTGTTTTCCTCTTGCCTCTGGAGTGGTTGTTTGCTGCTCACCTACAGCTGTAGTGAATTACCACCAAACATCATGCTGTCTCAGTGGTCCTGATGGGCACAGGGAGAATACAGAGTCAATGCTTGGCAGTTAACACTCTTCCTTCACTGTAGGGAAAGAAAGAAAGTAGGGAAGAGCAGCCAGAAGGCCTGGTTGTCAGAAGTCACAGACAAGATATGGCAGAAGTTCCCAGTGGTTGTTTTTTTGGCTGAATTTGGGTTTGCTAAGATATTACACACTGGACATTTGTTTGTATGAAAACCAGAAGGCTGATATGGGCCTATGCACACACTCTCAATTCATGTCTAAACAGTTTGAATTGAATTCTGTTATAGTTTGATTCCCAAAGTTTTTGTTATGCATATCTAGAAAAAAAATCTATTCATTTCTGGTTTGAGTAACCATCTAAATTCCTAGCATTCAATAAATTCTATAAGCAGTGAGAAAAGTCAAGCTGATATGTCTTTGGAGCACTGGGGGCTTAAGGTGAAGAAGTTCATATTTTCACAGTCATTGTCCCCAGCCAGCACCCTGGTGTATCTGGGCTTTGTTGAATTGGGAGTGCGGTGGAAGCATATAAATTTATTACTCATTAATACCCTAAGGAAAACAGTCCTTTTGTCATATGTTCTCTTAAGAAATATTTTCAGATTATGACACTCTTCCCCACTGTTGTAACCAGTCTAAAGTATTCCCATTCAGCTGTGAATGGTATTTCACTCAAACCCTCTCCATTTACTGTGCCAGTTAATTTTTCCCAGCACAGTTGCCTGCAGAGATGACCCTTGATTTCAAACATTGCTCCCAAACGCAAACACAGCTGGATGTCAAAAGAAATCAGCCCAAAACAATATCTAACACATACTTGAAACCCCTACATATTTTGACTTGTATTTTGATGCCAGTCTCCACATCAGACCCAACAACATTTTAAGAAAACTGCAGTACTGAATGATGGAATCATATTTCACTCACAGTGGGATGTGCTGGGCTTTTTTTCCCTTTAAATATATTCTCTAACCCTCTGTACGTAGGATTTGCTAAACTGCTAAAAATATTTTCCAAGGGATAGGACTATTGTTTAATTCAAGAACTAAACAATGCAGCTTCTCTCAAGTTATTTCTTTGCATAATTAACTTCAGCAAAGTCATTGAGCTAACTTGTTTCATTCTCTTTTCAGTTTTAATAGATGATTTCTACTGATTTTTCTGCCTTTTGAATCGGTACCCAAACTCTAACCTAAGCACTCTCAAGCCAGCTACTGAAAGATAAGGCTGCATAGTGAGATAGACTGAATGGATATCTCTCCAAAGAGAGATCTTACAGATCTTAAAAGCCACAGAAACATTAGTTGGACCCAGAGAAGCCTCTATTTAATCTTGGAATTGTACTTAGAACAGAGGTTGAAATACAGGAATATAATA
>VYZV01021189.1:72823-99114 GCA_013401275.1 Pandion haliaetus
GTGTGTGTTCAGCTCCCCTGGCCTTATTCCCAAGAGTAGACTGCCTTATGCCCAAAAGTAAACTAAGAAAACCTCAAAGTCTCTTTTTTTTGTTTTACTGTGGGAATATGTTCATCTTTTCCAATTTACCACCTACCACTGGAATTACTTGATGGCTGCCATTGCACCCTGACAAGTCTTTCCTTAATGTTTTTCTACAGTTAAGAACACACAAAATGCTCCTCTGAATCATCAGTGCCACCTCTGCGATGTGGTGAGCAGATGCAGAATATGATCTCTGGGCAGGAGCCTGTCTGCATTAGTGAAGTCCCATATCCCCATTGCTCTGCCAAAAGACTCTCCCAGAACATGACGCTTAGCATCCTTCTGTTTTCAGGCATAAATGTATTCATGGCCTGTTTATTCCTGCTTTCTCTTGAACTGATGGTTCTCTCCCTTCACTGATATTTACATTCCTTACCAGCTTTTTCTCTGCTATGGTGAACAAAATGAGGTTCTTTAATCTCCTGTCATGAGAAGGAGGTCTCCCTTCTTTCGATGAATTCATTAGCTCTGATCCCACATGGTCAAAAGTGATTGCATTTTCTTGGATGCTAGGTGAGTTCTCAGCACGGGCTTTTACAATGGCATAAATGTACTTTCTGTATAGGCAATTCTTCAGGTGATGGACACTTGGATGCCCTCTATCTGTTTGTATGGTAACAACACACCAGCAATTCACAGTCCTTTACCTTATGTGATGACCCCTCAGCTCACAGCAAAAGTTCTGATTAGTCCAATGCTTTGCAGCATCCAGGTTTTCTTTCTGTGAGATATTATGCTTTTTCTCTGAACTGATGTCTTCCAAGTCTGAGCTATTATTACGTTCACAATTTTGTATTATGCTCGATAATGATCATTTTAAGAAGGGCTCAAGTCTAAACTGTGATGTACTCTACTGGCAACCTTCCTCCAGATGAAGAGTTCCCCTTTCATGGACAACTAATTGCCATTTACACAACTAACTGTTCTTTGCACTTTCACCTGTACTCTAACCTCTTTACAATTTCTGCCTTCTCTAGCTAAAATAGTTTTTCTTGCTGTACTGAATCAAAGGATTCACCAAAGTCCAAATCTTCAGAGGCACTCTTTTTTTTTTGTTTAGAAAAGCAAAAGAATCTAGCAGGCTAATCTGACAAAATCTTTTTAGCAATATTTAATCTTCCATGTTACCTCCATGCCTTATTTTTGTTCTTCATCCAAGATCTGGTCAACACCGTCTGTATGATACAGTCAAGAGATCATCTGGCCAAACTCCTACTTTATTTGCAGCTCTGCCATAGTAACATGGAAGGTAGTCAATAGAAGTCTGTGAAGCTTTGATCCCCTCCATGTGTCCTTCATTTGTATCCTATTCAGGATCACAGGAGTGGTAACAAGACAAAGACTATGGCAGCACCGTATCTTCAAGATTTCCCCTCCTTCTAGAGCACCTTTTTTTTAATCAGTAAGCCATGAGCAAATGCTGAAATGCAGTCTGAAATAGAGAAAGCTTTAAGCAAGTTTTTAAGCTTGGCACCTTCAAAATAAATTCTTGCATAGTAAAAAGTAGGGATGACTCTTTTGCAAACAGATGTACTTCTCAGATTTTATCATTACTTATGAACAACTTTCACTAGATCCACATTCAGGTAAATGTGAAGAAGTTCATGCTATATCTGTATTCTACATTATAATTTTTGGAGTTATCTTGGAAACTTCTTATTATGTACTTCATTTCTATTTTGCTCTTAATCTTTATTTATATGGTAAAAAATCTGGAAAAAGCATTTTATTGAGGCAGGTGTAGACTGTGATTTAGGTAAACAGATAATAAAATATTAATAGTTCACAAATTTACTCCATGTCTGAGCGAACATCTTTATTGCTCACAAACATTACAATAAGGCTTTGTATATAAAATACATGCATTAAAGTGTGCTATTGTGCCTGGCAAGACTTAAATTATAGTAGATCTTTTCAGAAACCATGTGGTTTTGTATTAAAAGGTGATACAATATGATAGAGCATCAAAAAGAACAGTTTAACTTTGTATAGCTTTTAGTATGTATATAATGTATGCATCAAACAAAGAAAAGTCTTTGTAAAAATATACATAGAAAATAAGACTAGAAAACCAGAGATGATGTTTTATCTGTGATACACCATGCTGATGAGAGACTCCTGTTTCAATAATTACATCTCAGTTTAAAAAACAGCTTTAATTTATTTTTCCACTACCCTAAGAAGGCCTCACTGAATTTCTGGCCTTCATCCGTATTCCAGACACATGCTTTCAGAATTTTTGAGATGTCTGAATGTTGTTTGATTTGCATCCAACTTGCTGACACAGCCCCAGTTTTGTTGCAGATCAAATAATCTAGCTTTTTGGAGGCGAGTGATTAGGAATTCTTATTGATGATTTATACAGTCCTGAATAAACTAATTTTATTTGGCTTGTCATAACCAGCTTTAATTTTCTGTTCTGCTACTAAAAAGCTTAGTGGTTTGTTTATTGTGCTGCCGTAATGTCAACAACCTAATCTACTTTAAAGAGCAAAGTCAATATTGTATTTTATTAAAGCAAATGTGAAGTTTAATTATATGTTTCAGTTAACCTTGGCTTTGTGTTAGCTTTTATTATTTTCTATAAGTAAATCTTTGTTCAAAGCTCTTATGTCCTTCTTCTGCCCAGATCTAAGAGCTAGCAAGTATTGTCTCTTGCAGGGCTTTTTTGCAAGAGGTAGATGTACTTTTCCACTCTGGCACTGTGGGCTTTGTGGATGTAGTAGCTGTTCTAGGACTAATAAACATTTTAGTTGGTAAAAAGCTGTACATGACATTGAGCCATTACCCTGGCTGAAGCCATGGGTGCAAATTAGATCTTGCTCTCTCTTGGAAACACATTGTGTTGGGTCTCTGGTGTGATTTGGGAATCCATAGGCTATCCAGGACACCTACATGGGGTTGATGGGGATGACACGGGACTGAAAGGGGACCCGTGTGATGGCTGAAGGCTGAGCTGGATCTGCTACATGTACGCAAACAAATCAAAGCCTCCCTGCAAAATGCAGCATACCTCTCTAATCTGGAAGCCACGTTAAACACACAAATAATTATTTGAATATTCATCACAAGATGAAATAATCACAAACCAAATGTGTCCTACCAAGTCTTGGCCTCCAGGCTACTGAGTCTGGCTGTAATGTAAGGAGGGATGAGATATATATGTTCCAGGTTCTGCTCTCTTATCATATGAATCTGGAGTTGAATTTAATCCTTCCACAGATGCATAACAGGAATGTCAGAAGCAAGACCTGTGCAATGAGTTTTTATTGCTGTAGCTATAGAATATTCAGTGGGGCAGAGAAATGAACAGTTTAGTTTTTGTGGAAGGCAAACCTGAATATCTCTTAGTAGGTCTTTTTTGTTCTTTTAAAAATGAATTTAAATTCATTTCTATCATCTTAAAAAAACACATTTAAAAAGGGAATGGAAAAATAGCCTTTTGCTCTTGTAAATTCACCTTAATCTATATTTAGATCTAAGCACTTCAAAAATTTGAATTTTGGAAACCAGGTCCTTCCATCTCAAATTATCAAACTTCAAAAATAAATAGACTGTCAGCTGCAAGTCCAAAAAAATTACAGAAAATTTCAAAAATTTTACAAGTTTCACATTAGCTTAATTGTCAAGGAATGATGAGGCCAGAATTCTACTAACCACAGATTACACCAAATCAGCAGTAATAAAGGAAGGATTTGATATAAAACTCCATGTATTATAAAGTATGAGAGGTTCAGAAAGGGGTAGTGAAATATTCAACACCACCTCTTCCTTTACTTCCATGTTTTTACTTCTTCACAGTTCCTGAGGTACTGCTATCAAACATGTTATCAAAATAATGCCTTAGGCTTTTGTCAGTTCAAATTATCTTTCTACCATCAAACTCTTATTGCCAGTAAGATATTGATTCAAGACAAATTTCTCCTGCCCAATTAAGATGATTCTCCTGGAGGAACACAAACTGATCAATATTGTCTATGTGTAGTCCCCCAGCCCCATTCAGACCTTAAGACCCATTTAATCTATTAAATGAATGCATACAGACAAGGTATTAGCTACTCTGCTAAATTAATTTTGGTGACACTCCTTTATTCAGTCTTTGATTTACAGTAAAAGAACCTCCCTCGCCCCCAGAAGGAGGGTTTATGCTCTAGCAGGATAAGAATCACCTAACCAATCATCACCCCTGCACAGCCTAATATTCTTGAAGCAGCAAGAATTGTCCTGTGTAAGTTGGATGATACTTCACTACACTGACTGGCAAAAACGACTGAGAAAAATCATAATGGACACCTAATAGCTAGGAAAAAAAATTCCCTGATCCCCACAGGTGATAACTTTATGCTCTATAGCATGAGAGTTGATTATCCTTATCATAATGGCAACTTACATAATGACAAATGTTATTAGTCGTCATAAAATTATCCAACCCTTTAGAATTTCTGCCACAGTATTTAAATCAAATACCTTCTTCAACGATAAAACCCAAATTGCCGAATGCAGAATGCATACAGATGTATATCCTTTTTTATTCTAAACTCACTTCCATTTTAATTTAACTGTGGTATTCCCTGCGCACCATGTCCTTCATAATTTTCACAATAAGCCCCCTAATTTCTTCTTCTTATCCAGCTAAGCAATTCCAACCTTTGCGACACCTCTACTTATGCCCTGTCTATTGCCATTTATTTTGCCCCACGGTGAGTTTTGTAATTTCACTTATGTTTTTCCTAATGTTGGGTGACCACATTTGGATTAAGGACTACAGAAGTATACTATTCATTAATGCCTTTTAGAGAGCTGAATTTTTTTGGCTTTACAGATTTTATTCTGTTTTAGCACACTTGCCAAGTTATTCACAGTAATCTCAGGTTATTTTCCTCAGAAAATCCCATATGAATAAAATCCACATATGAAAAGCTTTGACTATTTTGTCCATTATTACTGGTCACACTCCCTAGGTGTTTCTATACTAAAATAAAACATTAATACTTACTTAACTGTCAGGAGGTTGGGTTTGCTTCAAATAATTTAAACTACTTTTTTTCTCCCTCTGTTGGTTTAAGAGAGTGAAGTGATCCCAGATTCTTTTATATTTTTTTCTACTTTTGCAGATGAGTACTTTTGATTTTTCTTTTGTGGTAGTTTTGCTTTTTCTTTTGTGGCTAATGCTGCTGATAATAATGATAATATAAGCCAAAACACTGCTCTTTCCATGCTATGAAATGAAGATCGTTACTTCATGTGTAATTTGGTCACAAATGGAAAGAGAATTTTCCTTCTTTTCAGGTAATAATATTCACTGCGGACAGTAAACCAGAACTTTGAGTATGTAACTCAGTGCAGGTCTGCCAAGGTCAGTGTTTCTCTGCTCTTAAGTCCAATAGGGAATAGGTCCTGGTAGGTCCTCTGATGACTGTGGAGAAAAAGGTGGTCAGAATTCAAAGCATTGCATTTCATCAATAAGACATCACAGGCCAATATGCTTGTGGATCTGTCCTCTCATAGGGTGATCATCGTTATATATTTTCTGGAATACCATTATGTCTTTCACAAAGGTTTGCAGACCAGACCTCTGTTGAGAAGTCAAAAATAATAGATGAAATCATACAATGGAGTGAGTCTGCAGGTGGAAAGCAGCTAATCTGTGACATTATGCCTAGATAAAAGTATGTCCCATTTAATTTCCAGTTTTGAGTGTTCCTCTCTGTCTTCTGGAAGAGTTGGGAATTTTTTCCAGTTCTTCAGGTCAAGTGTTAGCTGTTGAAAACAGCTCCTTTGGACTGATGTCCCCAGAGGTTGGGCAATTATTCAGGTATCAATATTATGACTTCCTTTTTGAACTGTAAGATAAGTAAGTAGTTAAATGCAATGCAATTAAATAAGATCAAGTCTTTTCAGATTTTCATGACTGTGATTCTGTTTTCTTGCATTTATTGGGAAAATACTTACAAGGCACTGCTTGTAGTTTGAGATGTGACAGCTGATTAGTATGGACCAGAAAACAAAGCATTTCTAAACGCTGTGTGCTGAAAAGTGAGTCTGCAGAGAAAAGAGTAGCACTGTAGGGTGCCCTGCTTACTTTGTCTTATTGACGTTATGTCAGATCTGGTCAAAAGACAGGCAAAATGATCATTTTTCTAACCACTGCCACTGTAGACTCACTGTGGAAGCCAACAGCCGAAATATGATCTTCCTGGCTCAGGAATCAATAACAGCAATAAAGCATTTACAGGTCATACTCTTCTCTCAATTGCACTTGCATAATTCAACTGTGAGAAAAATTCAGCCTTCATTTACATCTGAGGAACACTGCTGGACTGCTGCTACTGTTTCACTGAAATAACTGGAATTCAAGGGCATCATACTAATTTACCTCATGGCGTATGAATCCCTTGTCTTTCACTGGCAGGCACAAAGGCTGAGTTGAGTGCATTCTCCCAGTAGACTTGCAGAGGATTCGATATGATAACCTATTCTTTTAAACCTTGTTGTAAACTGTTGTATGATGTTGTGCTGTTCTTTCATGTTCATTGCTTTTCCCAGCATATGCACATGTCTTGTGAAGGGTCTCCTGTTTAAATCCCTTCCTGATCTTGCAGGCCTGGTCAGAGCCAGCTGGTGCTTTGAAGCTACCAAAGATAAGATGCTGGAGAAGTGCATGGTATTAATAGGTGCTACCATGAGGCTACATCAAACCCTACAGTGAAGAACTGTCTGTTAGTATTTTACTGTCATCTGAGAATTTGCAGCAGCAGTAGCTAAAAGGTTTTATCCACACAAGTCTGGCATGAAAATTAACGGATAACGAATCAGTCACTCCAGAAGACCCCATTTTATTTTAATGGCCACACTCTAGAAGAAACTCAGTGTTAGAGAAACTTCAGGAAATCCTAAAATCAATATGTATAGCAGCTACCTTCCATTTCTGAGCAACAAGGGAAAAGAGATTTGCTGAAAATATGTTCCTCTTTCATTGGCTCTATAAGACCTCTATTCTCTGACAATGGGATGAAGCGAATTTCAGAGTTATAATTAGATTTTGATTCTGTAGAAGTGAACTTCAGCATATGGATTGCAATTAACTTCCCCTGACAGTTAGAACAAAGTGCAGAGACAAACGATGTCATACCCGTTAAACAAAAGGTCAGATTCTAACCACAATTTAAGTACCAGAAATAAGGCTTCCAAGCAGCATATGCTCCAAATTTCAATCCTGGAGAGCCCATTCAGCTTCCCCCTGATATTGGCAGCTGAACTCTGGAGGGCCCCACTTCTAATGTCCCTCGGGGTACCCCGAGTCACACCAAAGGATCTCAGATGGGTACATGACTCACTATCCCCCTGGATAAGGCACTCATGGGAGAGACATTGGGCTTTTGTCTTGGGTTTGCCGTTGTACTGACATTAACTGTTGCTGACTGAATCATGGAGAGAGTCTCTAGAGCAAGGACCCGGCCCATAGCTCAGGATTTCTCATGCTCTCCTGGATGATGATTTCAACAGCCTCAGGCAACAGTTGACATTAAACCCAAGTCTTCTATTTCCAGAGGAAGTTCTCTGACCATTGGCTGCTGTACTAGAGAGGGATGCTACAGTCGCCTCTAGCTAACTCCTGTGTTTTGAGATGAAACTGAGACATGCTCTGTACTCAGAAAGAAAGGAGAAAAGCTTCTTCCTTAGGAGTGACCCCTACACCTGTTGCGAGAAGTGCAGTCTTACCTACCTGAGAGAGGGATGTTACAATAAATCCCTGCCCTCTGCAATCCACTTTGGGCTTGTCTGGACAGCCCTTGGCCCAGGGTGTGTCCCTGTTTGGGGAACACTAGAACACATCAGGACCCTGGGGACTTTAATTCTAACAATTCAGCAAGTTTGATAAATCACTTTTCCCACCCTGTCTTCTGTTTCACTATCTGGAAAATGGGTACAATGATGCTACTCCACTGCTTAAGTGCAATGAGGACACTTACTGGAGAGCTTTGTCTAAGATCTAGGTGGTATTACATGTATGTACATTATACACATGTACAGTATATATGTATGGTACTATATATATGTGATGTTTTACAAAACACTTCAGAGTGAAGTACTGTTCTAGATGGGATTCTAGTGGTTTTATACGTATTGCTTTCTATTAGTAGTATATATGTGGCTGGGAAAAGGGCATTTGAATTTATTAACTTAACGGTTTTCATATAAAGTGCACTCATTTTACAGAAGAAAAATAAAAGACATCTGTACTTGATTGTCGGATTGTCAGATAGGTAATTCCTCCCAAGTTATGTTTTTCTTCCCCTCTGCAGTTTTGATTGTAATTCAATTTGTCAATATACAAAGAGAAACTCCACTTTTCTCAATTTTTGCTGCTGACCACACTGCAAGCAGGCAGTATTAAAAATTTCATGAGAAAGCATATCATGGTGCTCCAAGCTGGCTTGTCTGGACAAAAGAAAGCCAAAGAGAGCAGTTATGCTTCAAATAAAATTTCAACATTTTTTTGTTAATTAAAATCAAACCATGGGATGATTCCTTGGCTGATATAAACTGGGATTATTGTGCATAGCAATTTATACCAGGTGAAGATTGCACTCTGGGGCTCTTCTATTGATTTGTACATGCAAGAAACATTTCAAATGAATGTGTTTCCTCATAGCAGAAATACATTTAAAAGTAAAAAAAAGGTGTTACCTTTTTAAAAATTCTTTTAAATCGTCCTCAGCTTGACTCAAAGGAATTTCATTTAAGAATCTATAGGTTTTTATAGCTCTTTAGGATTATAAAATGGTGTTTAATTATATGCAATGGTGTACTGGTGCTGTAGGTATAGCAATAAATTAGAAAATATTTGTTCTCTCACATTACGTATTTTCAGTAGATTTACTATTTTAATGTTATTTTTTCCTTTGACTTTTTTCTTTTCTATACACAAACAGAAAAATCTTCAACAGATAAGAATGGTAAAACTATTAATTATACATTTATTATTATTATTACTTGTAATAATTATTGCTATTTCTCTTTATCAGGAGGCGTTGCACTAAGCCAGCAACACTTGTCTCAGGAAAAGAAAATTGCATGGAGAATCTAATTATTTTTTGATTGGTAGAATGATTTCTGTGCCTGTTATGTCTGGTTTTGAGGCTAGATTATTCAGGTTTTCTGTTTTATTCCCCCCTCTCCCTTTCCTCACATCTCCTTTTTAAATATACTTCTTACTTTTCAGCTACACTTTCTTTCCTTGTGCTATCTTTCTCTATTTGTATTCTTGTTTCTTGTCTGCTTAGGTAGAAGACCTAAAGAAATCACAATATGGTACAGTCTGAGTGCAGCCACTTACTTGTATCTTTAAATACAGCTTTCTTTACAGAACTAAGAAGAGAAATTTAATGAAACTTCTATAGCTTTCCTTAATCTGGAGTAACACACAGGTGTAACACCAATCCTCGAGCCTCTAACAGCCAGAACATTTTTGGTTTCCACAGAAAGCAAGCTAGTAATTCAATTATTTCTTTTCCCCCCTTTCTTTTCATTCTCTCTCTTTCTATGCATTCTCTTGTCTGTTTAGAAATGTTGATGAAACCAGATTTCTTGCAGAATTTTTTATGGATGACTACTTCCCAGTAAAGAATAAGCCTAAGTATGCACATCAAAGTGGTATGAGATGCATCTAATCTCACTTTTAACATATAAACATTAGTCCATTTAGACTAAACTTGGCTCTAGGCTTCTTCTGTAGTTGATGAAGAGAAATAGGTTCCTCTGTCAGGTGTCATTCTTATTTCTTACTGGACCTTCCTTTTCATGACTATTGCTCTCTAAGGTCATGTTTGAATATGTAGTCACGGCATGGATGTTGCGTTCACCACTCTCTGGTCATCCTATAAGACTAAGTTAATGTGAAATCTATTAATAATATTCAAGAACAAAGACAAAAACAGATAACCTGAGAAGCTATAATTTTTGTAGGTGTTATAGATCCAGAATCAGCTAATGTCTTTCATCCATTCGAGGCCACAGGTCTGTAACAGCAGTGCATTAGCCTTGATGGCTATGTGTGTACTAGCAGCCAGAGACAAGATCATGCTTTTGGCCTGATTTGTTTCCGTATACATGAATCTCTTCCTCTCCAAAACAGGGTGGTCTTGACCAAACTGCCAGCTGGGAATGGTCCCTTGGCTATTCCCTGACCACTCATATATTGTCTGGAGGAGTGTTAGGTAGCTTGAGTAAAAAAAAATGCTAGAAGCACCCTGACATTTAAGCTTTATGGATGATTCCAGGTCAATGTTTGAGCCATGTCCTAAACCTGTCTTATTTGCTACTGTTCATTTAGCTTTTAGGACTATGCAGGAAAGATTTATTTCGTATTCTTTCATCTTGCAGTCTTTTTTTATGTAAGAGTTAGCATTTTTAAAGACACAGGACAGGAAAAAAACATAACCATGTAAATTAAGTGTTGACTGCATTTACTCTGCATGACCAGAACTCAGTCAAAACAAGAAGAAAGAATGACGCACACAGAAGGCTGAGATATGTTGTCTATAAGAGCAGGAAATACGGTTTCAGATTTGCATACAACTCTTCTGAAACAGAAACATAAAAATATAACTGTTCCTGGTTGTGTGCTTTCCCTGATGGCAAACACCAGGCTGTAAAAGTCTTTCAACTGTATACCCAAAACATTTGTACCAGTAAATGAAAACTCTCTTTTTGCTATTACCAGAGCTATTTTTATCAATTGTTTAACCTCTCCGGGATTAATTCTGACACTTTTTATTGTGTAGCTGAGATATGTCTGTTAACAATCCTGATGCCTTTCCTTAACTGAATTTTGACCATCATTTCCACTTTTTTGTTTGCAGTTTTGTAAATTAAGAGTTTCCTAAATTGTTTGGTTATGCAGGACTAATACATATCCTTCTCATCCAAGAAGCTCTTTCCTCCTTCCTTCCTAGCTGGTCTATGACACAATGTAATCAGGGGAAAAAAACTCTCATAATCTCTAGCCATGTGGACAATCAGCTAATTTTTCAACCATTTTGTTTTGAGGAGGAAGCAATCTGCAGTCCAGGTGATAAAGAAAGACAGGTGATAATAGGCAGTAGCTTATATAGAGAGATTTGTGTGGGTTTGTGAGCTCCTGTGGTCCAGCACTTCTTCTGTCCATTTAAATTATCTTATTACATCATATTACTCGATCATTGCACACCTTATGGACATTTACCTTCAAAACCATCCTGTGAAGGAGGTGGCAGGTGGCAAACCACAAAACAAAAAGGACCTTCCTCTCTCCAGCGTGCCATGGTTTGTCCTTAGCTCCAAAATTTGGAAGGTGTATAGTCATATTAGTAAAGCTGTCCACACGGGCTACACAGCTTCACTGAGTGTCATGGTTTCAGATGAGATAGAGTTAATTTTCTTCTGAGTAGCTGGTATAGTGTTGTGTTTTGGATTTAGTATGAGAGGAATGTTGATAACACACTGATGTTTTCGGTTCTTGCTAAGTAGTATTTAGACTAAGTCAAGGATTTTTTAGCTTCTGATTGCCCAGCCAGCAAGAAGGCTGGAGGAGCACAAGAAATTGGGAGGGGACACAGCCAGGGCAGCTGACCCAAAGTGGCCAAAGAGGTATTCCATATCATGTGATGTCATGCCCAGTATACAAAATGAGGAGAAAGCTGGCCGGGGCTGGCTGCTTGGGAACTAACTGGGTGTCGGTCGGTGAATGCTGGGCAATTGCATTGTGCATCACATGTTTTGTATATTTTAATTCTTTTATTATTATAATAATTTATTATTATTATTATTATTATTATTACCATTATTATTATTTTCTTCCTTTTAAAAATATTAAACTATTTAACTGTCCTATTAAACTGTCTTTATCTCAACCCACAAGTTTTACTTTTTTTTTTGGATTCTCTCCCACATCCCACTGGGTGGGGGGAAGTGAGCGAGTGGCTGCATGGTGCTTAGTTGCTGGCTGGGGTTAAGCCATGACACTGACAGATCAGATTAATTAGTTTAAGTGTACTGTCACTGCTGTTCTTTCACCACTGTGGCTACTGCCTTTGCATGGAATTGGTCTGGACACACAAGCTTGTTCAGAGCTGGCTTGGATACACATAGCATGACAGTGTGCTGTGAATCTTAGCTATTCCTGGAGTGATTTGCTCAGTATCATGTAAAAATCCTCTGCCTGGGATGGGAACTGAGCTCACAGTCTGTGGCTCCCATCACAGTGCCGCAAGCATGAATCTATGCATTCAAGTTTTTTAGGTGCTGAGTGTGAAAAAAAAAATCAAATGTATCTGGAGGTTTTATATAATTGATATTTTATATTCTGATTTCTGCCTCAATGTATCTAATTTCTACCAAATACCAACAAATGACTTTCCTGCTATTAAAACCTGGGAGTGGGTCTGATGTTCTGGCTGATAGCCTTTAAACAAGACAGATATGCGATCAATAAAAGGTTTCTTCTCTCTAAGTGAGGCTGGGATAAAGTGTCACTACAATGCACAAATCTTCACAACCTTTTCAGATCAGACATGTCCCATTAGTAGTAAACCAAAAGCAAACAGAACAGAAGCATCTAGTTTCCTGAGAGATCACAAAGATGGTTATTTAGTCATTTAGACATTTCACCTGAAAAGTTAAAGGTTTCTGTACTCTTTTTCACTTATCTGTCAGTAAATTAGAAATAAAAGTATTGGTAATGATAAATTTACCCCAGTATAAATCCTGGATGTCCCTGAAGAGGATCCTGTACAGAGGTCCCTGTATTCTGATCGTTTAGTTTTTCGTCCTATTTTTTATTTAGCTGTTTCTTAAATTTTAGGCTTTAGAACAAAACTATTCCTTCTCTATGGAGGAGTGACAGGCACAGTTTTATATTTACTGTTATTGAGAAGAAACTATTCCCTTTTTCATTATGCAAATAGATCCAGAAATAATTAGGAAGTATGGTAATGATATATGCAAATCCAAGCACTAACAATTTGTGAGATGTTCTTATTTTATGTCATAGCAAAGAGCCTTTGACTTTCAAAGCACATAAATACAGTACGCTTTGTAGAGTTAGGAGGAAACAACTCCAACTGATACACTCTGTTACCTTCCTAAAAACATGAAAGCAAGGAAAGGTGCCTTACAATTCTCTCAATTTTATTTTTTTGACAATAACAGTAACAGACAAGAATACATCTTCTGGGTCATCTTTTCTCATTTCCTGGTATCACAGCCTGCCATGTCAAATATTCCTTTTCCACAAACTGATGGAGAATGAACTTTTGCTTTCACATCTTCTTTTGAAATGTTCCTTGTAAATTCTTCATACTACACATGTTCACAATTTTTGGCAAAAGTTGGCTCCAGTCAGGTGGACAACTTCCATTTGGCATAAAAATTTCTTTGCTTCTTTCTTTTATTTATGGAAGGAAAGAAATCAAAACTCTCTAAGCTTCTATTTTTGTGCTGAACAAGGTAAGCTGTTTTTATCTTGCAATTAGTTCTTTCTGAATGTCTTGACTTCTCTTCTGATCCTTCTTGAATATGGAGGGATGAAAATTTTGTTCAGAATCCCAGCAGAAGTCTTTTCAGTGCCTTGTTAGTTGGCTGTAGCAGTTTCTGGAAATACTGATCTAACATAACTTGCAGTCGTTACCTTCTGTTCACAATGACATTAGTGTGGTTGAACCTCACCTTTAACTGCACAAAGGTCATTTTTATAACACATAAAACAGAGTGGTAAACCCTGGGTGCAAAGCTCTGGATGAAGAAGGTCTCTATCACGCATATCTCATGAGAATTGTCCAGAGGATGCAATTCCAACATGGGGGGCTGACTGGGACCATGGCCATGTGAGGTCCCTCTATAACTAACTTTGGCGCATGGAATGCACAGTTAGTTAAATGTCCCAGGATCAGAGATTCAGTAAGAGGCACTGAAGTATCAGAAAAGACATTATGGAAATGATA
Source organism: Pandion haliaetus (assembly GCA_013401275.1). Taxonomy (NCBI): domain Eukaryota; kingdom Metazoa; phylum Chordata; class Aves; order Accipitriformes; family Pandionidae; genus Pandion; species Pandion haliaetus. The sequence goes on from VYZV01021189.1 coordinate 86,890, forward strand.
GCTGGAAAGATGGTCCTTTCACGTGAATCTCTCGTATATAGGCCTGAAATGTAGGGAGCAAAGAAGTGGGTTAGTCACCTTCTCCCATTTTCCCTCCATCCTTGTGTGAAGTCGAGTGAGAGAATAAATAAAAATCAGGCTCACACTGTTCAGACACTTGAGACCTATCCGGATTGGGCTCCTTATCAGCATTGCTTTTTCTGAGCATACATCATTAATATAATTTTTTTGTCAAATCCAGAGTCCCTGAAGGATTAGTATTCACTTTTAAAAAACTTACATGAACTCAAATTTGCATTTCCCATTTCACTCTTCCTCTCTAAGTACAATGCAATTCAGACCCATTTGAGTGATATAAATTACATTTTAGAACTCTAGCTAGTTAATTATGCTAGAGACAAACAACTCAAAAAAGAAGAAAAGATGGAGGAAAAAGCAACTTATATTTGACTCACTAGCATGTAGTCCCGGTATTACAAAGGAGCTGTAATTTTTAAACAACCTTTAATAATAAAGTCACCTTTACTGAAGTAGCTCAGTTTAATGTCAAATAAAGTGAGTGAAATAATGTTTTTCAGGTTTGGTGAAATGCAAAATTGGAGTGGGGAAATACTATGTTCAGCTGAGTCAAAAAACGTTTTTCACATTGTTCAGAAACAATGCTAAACAAAAACAAATGAAAAATACATTTTGCTATTAGGTGAACCTGACATGCTTTGCATTGTGTTGAATTTTTAACTTATTTGGCTAACCTCAATTTTCTTTTGATTTCAGTCACTGTTTTTGGCTGTGATCTTGGGGCATTTACTTAACTGTGTATTTCAAGCAGTTTGTATCTAAAAAGGTAAGCGCTATGCACCTCGCTGAGACCTTGTTATGCTTGCAAATGAGATTTCCACATTCCCACAAGGAGTTTAACTGTTTACTCCAGTTGATTTCAAGGGGAGCCCAGGTTTAATTCCTTCAGACAGTTCTGAAAATTCTGTCCTACTTAATTAATGTCTCTTCAGTGCTTTGAACATGTTAAAAACGTGTATAAATATGAAGTGTTCTTGCTGTTCATGAAAAATCCATGCAGCAGGTTAAAAGGTATTTATGTGAACCATATAGAAAGAGTTATGAAGAAGTGATTAGAGGCTTGGAAGTCAGGCATTCTTTACAAACAATTCAGATACTGAAAAAAAAGCAGAAATCACAACAAATACAGACTGAGACAAATAGTTCAAGCAGCTACAGTTGTACTAGTACTCAAAAGCAGTGAGGGTTTAGCTGCTATGGCAGACGTGGTCATTTAGACTTAATGAAATTCAGATTTAAGGTTATGTAAAAAAAAGAAGAAAAATTTGAGTTCCTTTATAGTGACTAAACAATGGGTTTATTTTTTCTCAAAAGTGCTGCATCACCCTCATTTCCCAAGTGTATCAGTAGAAGGTGTTGAGTGCTCAGCACTGCTGAAAAATCAGGTCACCTTTTCAGAAGATTATGGGATAGAATTTCAAAAGAGCTCAACATGAAGCTGTGAAAGCATGTAAAGGGTGGAACGTACAGAGGATGGAAGCAAGGACAGATAAACTGGAAGGAATACAAAAACATTGTCTGATCATCCAGGGATGAACTTAGGAAAGCTAAAGCCCATCTGGAACTGAATCTAGCCAGGGATGTCAAAGACAACAAGAAGAGCTTCTATAATTACATAGGGAAATGTGGGCTCACTGCTCAACAAGACGGGGGACCTGGTTACACAGGACATGGAAAAGACTGAATACCTTCTTTGCCTTGGTCTTCACTAGCAAGACCAGACTTCAGGAATTCCAGGTCCCAAAGACCAGAGGGAAAGGCTGGAGCAAGGAAAATGCTCAGTGGAAAGGAACCAGGTCAGGGAATACTTAAGCAACTTGGACTTACATAAGTTCATAGGCTCTGCTAGGATGCACCCAAGAGTGCTGAGGGACATGGCAGATGTCATTGCAAAGCCACTCTTGATAATTTTTGTTTGATCAAGATGACTGGGAGAAGTGCCTGAAGTCTGGAGGAAAGCAAGTGTCACTCCTATCTTCAAGAAGGGCAAGAAGGAAGACCCAGGGAACTATAGGATGGTCAGCTTCACCTTGATCCCTGGGAAGGTTAGGGCTGGAAAATGATTTCCAGGCACAAGAAGGGCAAGAAAATCATCAGGAATAATCAGCATGCATTCACCAAGGGGGAGTCATGCTTAACCAACTTGATAAACCTGTATGATAAAATGACTTGCCTGGCAGATGGGGGGAGGACAGTGGGTATTGTCTACCTGAACTTCAGTAAGGCCTTTGATACTGCCTCCCATAAGATTCTCATAGACAAGGTGTTCAGGTATGGGCTGGTTGAGCAGACAGTGAGGTGGACTGAAAACTGGCTGAATGGTTGGGCCCAGAGGGTGGTGATCAGTAGCACAAAGTCTAGTTGGAGGCCAGTAACTAGCAGTGTACCCCGGGGGTCAATACTGCATCCAGTCCCATTTAACGTGTTCATTAATGATCTGGATGATGGGGCAGACTGTATCCTCAGCAAGTTTGTTGATGACAAAAAACTAGGAGGAGTGGCAGATACACCAGAAAACAACCCGGGGCTCCTGGTGGACACCAAACTGGACATGAACGAGCAATGGGTGCTTGCCACAAAGAAGGTGAATAGAATCCTGGTCTGCATTAGGTAAAGTATTAACAGCTCATCAAGGGAGGTCATCCTTCCCCTCTACTTAGCACTGGTAAGGCCACCACACCTGTGGTGGCCCCCAGTGCAAGAGAGATATGGACATGCTGGAGAGAGTCCAGTGAAGGGCCACCAAGATGATTGAGGGAGTGGAGCATCTCTCCTATGAGGCAAGGCTGAGAGCGCTGGGACTGTTCAGCCATGAGAAGAGAAGGCTCGGGAGGGATCTTCTCAATGTCTATAAATACCTGCAGAAAGGGTGCAAAAAGGATGGAGCCAGGCTCTTCAGTGATGCCCAGTGACAGGACCAGAGGCCATGGGCACAAGCTGAAACACAGGAGGTTCCCTCTGAATGTCAGGAAACACTTCTTTATTATGAGGGTGACTGAGCACTGGCACAGGTTGCCCAGGGAGGTTGTGGAGTCTCCATTCCTGGAGATATTCAGAAGATATTTCAACATGGTCCTGGGCAACTGGCACTAGATGGCCCTGCTTGAGCAGGGATTGGACCAGATGACCTCCAGAGGGCCCTTCCAACCTTAGCCATTCTGTGATTCTGTGATTTTGTGATTCTGTGAAGCCATGGCTCTCTGTATAAGGAGGAGGAGATTTGTTTAAAAACATTGGCCTTATCATTAGAGTTCAACAAGCTACTGGTTTAATGTTTGATGGCAAACCAAAATATAACCCTATAAATGTAGTGTTTTGGGTACAGAAAAATACCTCCTTTGAGATAATATTTTACCCACTACAAAAATAAATATACGCATATTAAGTCTTGGAATGTTTCAAAATGAGAAATTCCAATATTTATTATTTTCTCAGCATTTTTTTTCTTTCACTTCAAAAGAGCTGCAGGTCATAACCTGTTTGCTTATTAGGGTCTTTTTTAGCCATATTTTGAAATCTGAATCCGGGTAAGAAGTCCACAGTTGCTATTAATTTTGGAATACATGACTCTGACTGAGAGCCTTAAGAAAGAGAAATATCAGCTATGATATGTAATGATAGCTGATGATAATGTAACGATCAATGTAATATTCAATTAGGATTATTCCAGCAGCTGTTAGATGTCAGTATTGTTCCATGGAAGTCCAACTGGAAGTAGATTTCTCCGGCTGTAAGCAGGATAGCTCTTCAACTGTGAAGTATGGAAGAGCTAGCTGTTGGTGTTCAGCACCTCATCTATTAACAAGAGACTTTAAATTACATACTCAGTGGAGCAGTAATCATTAGAGCAGACTCAAGATGCACAATAGAGATTTAATTTCACTGGAACTGTTCCTAATGAAATTCTGTGTGGTGCAGAGTATTTGAATTACATTTTTGGGTGGGCCAAAAAAAGGTGTAATGAAAAAAGTGGTGCTGGCTAAAAATATTCATTAAGATCTCTTTCAAAAATTCAAATCAGGTATGATATGTAGGTTGAGTAGTCTGATTTTTTTTTTTTCCCAACAACAGAATGTATTTAACCTTTATGTTTCTTTCATGTATTTGATTTTCTACTGTCTGTATATAATGAAATGTCTTTTTATTCTAAGCTTCGAACACTGCTGCATAATACCCTGGGGAGTTTTCCAAGGTTATTAAATCTATTGCTTTGTCACAAGTTACTAGAGGCTACACTAACTCTCTCCTCTGTTTGGAAAGCTGCTATAATGTTTCTGGTCCTCAGCAATGAATAATGTGATCAGTACCTTAGGGAATACAAACAAAAACATTAGCAAAGTACATTTTCCAATATTTAAGAGGGTAAGCCAATCCTCAAAACAAAAGTTGCATGTTCTTGAGCACTAATAACATTAACCTGAAATCACTTGATTTAATTGCCCTGTTAAGCAGTTTATTGCATTACTTATGGGATAATAGAATGAGTTCAAAGTGGGTTCATTGCATTATCTTATAAACAAAGTAGCACATCATTAAACAGGATGATAGAAATCAACGTATTTTATAAGAAACAATTATGAAGGCTCATGTAAAGCCACTAATGTGAATAGCAGAAAGGCCTCTCTGTGGCAAGGGAAATAAGGCCTTTGCAAGGATAAAAAGACAAAGCAAAGTCAAACTATAATTCCCCATAATCAGATTAGAAGCACAATTCTCCAAAATTGTTAGTTTCACTCTAGTTTGATGTGCTGCCCTTAAGTCTTCACCCAGAAGTATACTGAAATCTCTTGCTTGGTTTACGGATAATAATTTCAAACAGGTATGTCGTGGTTTAACTGCAGCCAGCAACTAAGCACCATGCAGCTGCTCACTCACTTCCCCCCGACCAAGTGGGATGGGGGGGAAAATCAGGAAAAGAAGTAAAACTCGTGGGTTGAGATAGGAACGGTTTAATAGAACAGAAAAGAAGAAGCTAATAATGATAATGAAAACACTAATAAAATGACAACAGTAATTATAAAAGGATTAGAATATACAAATGATGCACAGTGCAATTGCTCACCACCTGCCAATCGACGCCCAGTTAGTCCCCGAGCAGTGATCCCTCCCTGCACAACTCCCCCCCGTTTTGCATACTGGGCATGATATCACATGGTATGGAATACCCCTTTGGCCAGTTTGGGTCGGCTGCCCTGGCTGTGTCCCCTCCCAACTCCTTGTGCCCCTCCAGCCTTCTTGCTGGCTGGGCATGAGAAGCTGAAAAATCCTTGACTTTAGACTAAACACTACTTAGCAACAACTGAAAACATCAGTGCGTTATCAACATTCTTCTCATACAGCTCAAAAACATAGCACTATTCCAGCTACTAGGTAGACAATTAACTCTATCCCAGCTGAAACCAGGACAAGGTATCTTGTCAGTTCTGTTCTTATTGCATTTAGCACAGATGTGTGACAATATTCCAAGTCTGTAACTTGCAAACTTGTGATGATCTATTTTGACTTGTGTGTCCAAAGGGAGTGCAGATAGAAATGTTCAGCAGAAGCCAAAGAGATAGGACAGCTGATCCAATCTACTTTGGAAGAAGTAATTTGATGTTGTGTGGGATAACTGAAGGTGCAGAGAGAAATACTGGCTAAATATCACCTTAGTGCCCCTCAGCCTGGTGTATCCACCCTTGCTTGCTGTGACATCTTCACACTTGTTTTGCTACACCCTTGGGAATTTATAGGCATATGTATGAATGAGGGGGTCCGGTTTTGTTCTCCATCCCTTCAGAAATGAGAACAGACCAAAATACTGGAATATCCTTCCAGAGATCAGATCCAAAGTGAGAGTGGGGCAGTGATCCTAAATGATCTGCAAAGCATTTGCTTGCTGAGACTCAGAGTCTGAAGGTGATGGGGGAGCAAGTCCAGGTGATGTCAGGCCTCCCGGCTGCATGCCTGTCCTGTATTAGGAACATTTCATGCTCCACCTTTCAATAACTGCCGCAATGCTGCCCATCTCACGCTGTGTGCACTGGCATTTCCATGTACACTTGAGGGAGTTTTAATTAATCAAAGCAAATTTCAGAGTGGGGAAGTAGCAGAGAAGTGATTAGCTCCATATATCTGCCGCCTTCCTGGTTTACAACTCAACTGAGCAGTGCAGAGAGTTCAGGGTCTTACTTGGGTTAAAAGCATTTTTGTCTGGCAAAAGTGAGGTCCTGACTGTAAAAAATGGTAGCAGGGAGTTGCTGTCTCATGGCTTGCGGTGAAAACATAGGCTGGGTTCCTCCCAGTAAACTACAAAGGGTTTTTTTTTGTGGAAAATTCTTAAGTGGGAGGAACAAGCTCCAATCAGAAAGATTTGGCCAGAAATAATGCCAGCGGCATTTGTCTGAAGGTTGGGTATGGTACCAGCAACAAAATCTCTTTACATCATAGATGTTTTCCAGAAAAGATTATCTCATATGATGAGAGCTGCACAGTCTTGTTCACAGAAGCCATGGTTTATTGGCTATAAATGTTTATGAGAGTGTTCAGTGTGAGGAAACTGATTGGTTTCACATATACTACTCATAGGACCATCGGATAACAGCTTTTATTTACTACTTCAATAAAGTAACCTTAAACAAAGTGTCCTGATCTCCTGTGACTAATCTACCCTGCTTTGTATCTCCCTCTGCGATTTATCCTCTGAACAGATTTATAGGTTTAGTTAGCCTCAGTTTCAGGAGTCATCTATCCTGATCCTGCAGTGGAGGTAAATGGGATATCCTCCGTTCTCTTGCAATAGACGCTGGAAGCATTCCCTGACCTATCTTTGTGATGCTGTTACAGTTCAAACAGAGCCATGCCACTATTTGGGAATTGGTAGTGTAACAGAGATAAATCGTGTTACTGTTATTCACGTTTCTTTTTGACTCTGAATGTAAAGAATACATGAGGTCAGTAAATGGACAATTTGAGTCCATTCCATGGCCTGAAAAATTAAACACCAGGTAAAAGGGGTACTTTGCACTTACACATACATATAGATGATCCATATACACATGGCAAGTCCAACACTTCTGGGGTTCATCAGATTCTCAATGCCTGTGATACATAGAGGATTTGGTCATAGCAGGAAATCTGATATAGGGTATACCATGTTTTTTTCAGATTTACCCATATTGGAAATCCTGAGATAACATTACCAAAATGTCAAATTTTCTCAGTTGGAGTATAAGCTCAGAACAGACAGTATCGTGATCATTAAAAATCTTGTCATTTTAAGAGAGTAGATGTTAATGTGGTCACTGAACAGGCAAGTAGATCTTGCCTATTCCCATTCCTATGGGCATTCACTCTGGAAGTAATATTTTTGTGAACCAGGAGGCCTTCCCTCCTTGTCTTTACCCTTGCCCCCCAAAAAAACAATGTTCAGAATAAAGGCACTGAAACAAGGAGCCCGTGATATACTTGTTTTTGCAAGAGTTTGTGGCTTTAACTTTAGTTGCAAACCTCCCTTGGAGAGTTCTTCTGTGAAACTGATATTAAATTGATAGGGAAGCCTGGCCTCAAAGAAGCTAATAGCAAATTGCCCTTTACAAGAGTGGGGCAAAGATTTTACTGTCTGTAGTAATAGTCAAAACCTCTGTATTGTCACTTTTATAGCTCAAAAAGATATGGACTATTACTGTATTATATTTTACCACTTATTTAGAATGAGCTAGTAGTTGCTTGAAAAAAACTAGCATTAGTTTTAGTTTGCCTCTTTCAAGTCAGTGATTTGACTTCAGCTTTGCCAATGAGGAATACTCTGGAAAGGTCTGACATGCTCCCAGAGAAAGAATATTCTAGTAGCAGCAGGTTAAAAAATAACAGCAGCATCAAGCCTGAGCAACCTCCATTGGCTTTGAAATTGCTCTTCTCTGCTGTTGTCTGGAAGGAAATAATCAGACAAATTCAATACTTTTCCTTTCTATTGATTTATTTCTTTATTTTTAGAACACAATTTGAACCAGGCTTCTATTGTCTCATTTTAGCCTCCATATTAGGCAGGACATATTAAGTAAAGTTTTCAAAGCATTTCAGCATTAAAAGGCTAATACAATACTGTGGTTGTTAGAGCATCCAAAAATTAAACAATTGTAAATAGGCAAAATTGGCATCAGATTCTACTGTTCCATTTTCATGTAAATCTGCTGGAGGATTTCAGAGCAACTTTTCATGAGATCAGAGTGTAAGAGCTGACATACTGGGTTAGACAATTTTTCTAGCTGTGTCTTGTCTCAGACAGTGTTCAGCAATGGACACTTAGGAGAATAATGTAAGGATATTAACTCATTAAACTGAAACGTCTGAAGCTGTCTTATCTGTGTGTCATATAATAACGCTATGAAGCTGCTCCTCAGCTGCCATTGTGTACAGCTTGGAATAGTAACATAAAGCAACATTCAATGCAGCTTGCCATAACTGAGTTGCAGTTCTCAAGAGCAGCTCAGTGAAACACCTTTCAAGCATACTTTAGCACTGGGACAGCTCAAGGAGTGGGAGGCAGTAAACACCTCAGTCCTTCAAACCTGCTTTTTCAGTACACTAAAACCTGGGCAAACTTATGGTGGACCTTTGGCTGACAGATGCCCTGCCAGCTCCTGGGAATGCCAGCCACCCTGGGCTGGAGACTAGATGGAGCTGCAATCTGTCAGTTCAAGCTTTTATCAATGCAAAAGCCCTGCTTATTCATCATATAATAATTCAAAGGGAATATTGGCTTATGGTCCACCTGAATACATTGAGGACTGAATGCCACAGTCTTTAGTCTTTAGTCCCTAGAGCTGTATTAGCCCCAGGGAGGCCAAGGCAAAGGGAAAAACTAATTGGAGTAAGGTAGTGCCAGTGGTTTTTTCATTGTTCTTTGTGAGCAGGAACGGAATTATGCAACATGTCCATGCGTTAAAACCCAATGAATATCTTTTCTGAAGAGCACCTTTCATCCAGACTCCACCTTTCCACATTTTACAGGAGATAAACTTGCTACATTTTTACAATATGTGCCAGCGAGCACAATGAAAGCCCCTTACAAGCCTTAATGAATTAAGCTTTTTACATTTCAGCATGAAGAGGAAGATGACAGAGGAAAATTAGCATAGTTACATAAAAGAAGCACCTCTGTGAATGTTGCACTGGGCATTTTAACAGGCAGCAGAGGTGAAAAATGACATTTTTCAGCATTTATAGTACTGATAGTCTGAATTCTGTGGAAAAAAATAATTATAAAAGTGGAGGTTATCTCAAGGGCAACAAATAGAGAAATCTCTCTTGCGCGGTGTGTGTGTGTTAGATTGGTATGTTGGAAAAACTGTGCTTAAAGCCCAAACAGCAAATTGGAAAATTACTTGATATGTGGGGAAAAAAAAAAATCATATTATCACTGGAAGAGTGAAACTCAGCCCTCCACAGAACAGTCAGTTGCTTTATCCACTTCAGTGGCTTATGAAAAACTGATACATAAGCTTCATAATAGACTTAATATTTTTGAGGTTGCCTGATCTCACATGGTTTGTGCAGGAAGACATCAGAGTAGGAGCTTATAGTGCCCAACACTACTCCCAGTCACAAAGCCCAAATGAAATGGGATTTGCATGGAGGCAGCAGACAGGTTAAGAGTGAAGATGAATCTTCCTTTCAACTTGCAAGCAGGGAGTGAGGTAATTTGCAGTTTCTAACCATAATCTATGAACTCTTCGCAACCGTCCAGCTAATACAAGCATGTATCCTGTGAGAGTATATGGGTACACAGCTCACTCTAGCATCATGAGCAACAAATTCCTGTGGATATAGCATCTTTCCCCATATTCCCTAACCCAGACGGGCTGCTGAAATGCTGCATTTCTCATGTGTTTCTTTCCAGCTCCCCCTGGTCATGCAGAGAGCTGCAGGAGCTGGGTAACAGGCTTTGAGAATGCCAGCTGTGAAATGAAGGAGAGAGAGCAGGGATTGCTTCATGCTATCAGGGATTGCTTCATGCTGTCTCTTTCCCCTACTCTTTTTTTTTTTTTTTTTAAATGATTGCTTTCACACTGTGACTGTAGCATGTGGAGAATGAGATAATTGAGCATCTTGACCCCTCACAAGCTTTTATACAATTAATATTTATGTATGTGTGAAGATATATGAATCTGCACACAGATACATATGTGAATGTAGTTAAATGCATGTGTGTAGATCCATGTATTCATTCACATACGAAATCACCTAAAAGGGTGATGGGAAGTAACTGTCTTGTCCCACTTCATCAGACATTCCAGTCACAGAAAATCACTGACAGAGTTATAAACACATATGGTCCCTGCTCAGTGTTCAGGTCCTTGTCAAGTCCCTGTCACCCAATGACTGGATAATTCACGTGTATAAAACTAAGAATTAGCATAGGCAAGCATCAAAACGGCTGTACATGCAGGCAGCTGTCGGTCTTGTCTTGTGGTAGCATAGATGATCCAGAACCTCTGGACGGAAACAAAGTTTTATGTGAGAAAAGGACTGTTCTCCTGCATATTCACTCCAAGCTCACCCTATGGGCATTTGAAAGGCTTCTTAGTTTTATCAGCAGTAATGTGTACAGCTGTATAAACCTGCGTTAGCAGGTTTCTTGTTAGCCCACAACAGCTTAATTTTTAAATGATCCCTACTTCCTCAGGAAATGCATTTGAAACTAACATGCTTAAAAATTTACTTCAAATGAGAAAAAAAGATGTTTCTGTGGTAAATCAATGGTGCAAGCAGAGACTTTGTCTTCCTGTTTTTGCACATGCTGGGAAGTTTGGGGCTGGATCCTGTTAGATGATCAATCGGGAGCTGATGCAGCCTAATACTTCTCATCCGTCTGGCTCTCCTGACTCCTCAGGCATCTGCTCCCTGGAGCTTCGGGTAGAGAGTCTGCAGATTCAGACAGATAGGACACACTGGAAAGTTACGTCTTAATTCTCAAAAAATGGAAATCTTGTGAATATGTTCTTTCAGGAAAGGATTTTTTCTGCTTTTCAGAAGCACATTTTGTTTCTGGAAAATTCCATATGTGACCCAAGTAATAAATATCTTTTCAGGAAAGAAAATTCAGTTTTCTAGTCATCTTAAGTCCTTTGCCATTCCCTAGAGTTTCTGCATGACATCAAGAACAAAAGCATCCCAAGAGACTGGAAAGTCTGAAAAGTCCTGGCTACTCATTCTAGGGGAAAAGTCTGGTGGGCAGAAAATCAGTCTTTCCCACTTCTGCTCACATCTGCTCTGTGAATCTCACGGGATTTTGAAACATATGGAATTTCTTCAATAACATTTTTCAACCCATGCTTGTTGCTATTCTGCTCACTATAACATGGAAATGACGCTGTTTTTTCAAATTAGGGAGAACAGCTCTGCAAGTATCAGGATGGTTTTAGATTTTGGTCTATAACACGGAAAACAGACATTTTTCTTAGTGAAAATGAATGTACAATGTGGGTTTGGGGCAAGGAATTAAGTTTTGTGTGTGAAAGAGAAAGAGATAGATAAGAGTTGGGAAAGGGGGGGAGAGAATTGGGAGGCAATCCCTTAGCAGTCAGATTTCAGGAGAAAAGGAAATGGGTTATCCTATCATGAATGCACATGCATGTTCATTTGAATAGGAACTATGCACACGTCAGTCACAAGATTGCCAGGCACTTTTGGCTAAGCCTTAAGTCAACTTGGACATTGTTTTAAGTTAGAAATGTCTGGCCAGATAGTTCATATGCCTCTCTCTATTAAAGTCTATAGAAAGTCATCAGACTTCGAGGCCAAAAAGGAACATGGGAACATCTAACGACCTCATGCATAACTCAGAACTTATGGCTGTCCTATTTTAAATCCAATGTTTTCTTTTGGTTTTGAATGACCTCATATCTTTTTGAGAAGCAACCAGTCCCTATTTTAATATTTGCAGTGGTAAGCCTACACAACCTTATGTAAATTGTGGCAGTGATTCTGAAGGCACATGTGTTCGCTAGCTGCCTGCTTTTGATCTCAGCTGCTAGCTTTCAGGCCAATGGTGTGTTCTGATCTTATGCATTCCTGAGTTTCTCCTTTGCAGATCCAGTGTTCACCGTATTTCATGAGATACGGTGAGATCTAAAAGTTTGGCTTGGGGGCAGTGAAAGGGAAGGA
>VYZV01021191.1:1923-25715 GCA_013401275.1 Pandion haliaetus
GGCCAGTCTGGTGTTTGCCACCTTTTTTTAAGGATGCTTGGTCAGGATTCTTCTGTGGGTCAAATTTGTGCCCAGCAAAGAGCTTAACTGTTTCTTTCTGCTGCGGACCAGGAGCCTTTGCCACTTCCAGATGAGGCTGCTGCAGTGCACCTTTGGTTAGACCATAACTCCAGGAGAGTAAACTAATAAAGAAGGGTGTTGCCTACTTAATAGATGATGTTGTAAGAGCACGAGGTCTTGCTGCTTTGTCACCTACAGGTATTGGCTCCCAAACTGGATTTAAGACACTGGTTTTGATTTCGAATGCTCCAAACAGCTTTGGACTATCCTATATGAGTGACTTTCCAGTGCCATACTTTCATGGTTAAAATGAGCAAAGGCATCCCCTTTCATTCTGAAGAGAGAGCCACGTGTCTATAAATCCTTTGTTAATGTCATCCCTTACTAGATAAGCTTCAGTGTGCTGATTGATCTTCAGGGCATTTTGCAAAACCCATCCTTTTCTATGAATTTTGGAGCTTATGTGTTGTGATGGAAATTGGAGTTCTGTAAGGGATAGAAGGTGGAGGATTAAGCACAGGCCTAGTCCCCGTGGTTGTTAAGGAAGGATGTGAATATTTAAATCTTGTCTGGGTGGTTTAAAAGGTACAGAAAGATTTTGGATAAGTGCTTATTCTTTGTGACAATTTCTATAAATATTTAAACATATACTGTCAGATGCACTGATAACCTTTGACCTCAGAATTGGTTATATTTTGGTTGTAGGTAGAATAATTTCATAAAATGTATATAGGAATTATATACACTTCGAGAGCTAGCTGTTATGGGAAACACCCTTTGTCTTTTTTCATAGTAACAAATCAGTCTGTGTTCAGGAAGAAGCATTGTACTAAGCATGGAAAAATTGCTAGAGGACTTGTATATTTTTGGAACTCTAGCTCTGATTTTCCAATATTAGATTTTGGCCAATGAAAATAGTGTAAAAAAATCGCTAGAGCTTTGCAGCTCTCCAAAAGAGAGATGAAAAAAAAAGTAAGTCCTCTAAATTGTTGAACACATTCAGAAGGGAAGGACTTCTCATCACATTTCAGCTAGTGCTTCAGACAGTAAGTAATGAACTGGGGAAACCAGATAAAAACTGTAGCAACATTTGTAGATAAAATCTAGAGCTGATAAATCAGGCACACATCTTCTGCTGATTCAGAGAGGAGAAGCACACAGTTGATGAATTACAGAGATTGATGGTAATGCTTTAATTCAACTCTCTATTGCTTTTCTCAATAAGGCTTGAAATGATAAATGTCTGGTAGTTAATGATCAGTATCTGCGTATCATTTCTACAATGAGAAATTTTCCACTGCTGTCAGAATTGTGTGTGATACACAGTGGTGTTCTGCAGGGAGAAATGCACTTTCATTCTCCAGCTAAAAGTTTAGTTACTTTCTCATACTTCCATCTTTCCTCACTTCATGGTGGGGCCTAATTCTAACTGCCTTTGCACAGGGAAATCTGCAGTTGAAGGTGGGAGAAATTTGGCTGATGAGGGAGAATCGTGGAGTTAGTCTGATAGCTTTGTAAAGTGCTTCAGGATCCTTTGGGATGAGATGTGCTATATAACTTCCAATTATTATGTTTTAAACTGTTCATTTAAAAATGCCTGCTTAAGTTTTTGGCACAGAGAGGCAGAACTTCTTGAACCAAAGTTGGAGCCATATGTAAAAGCAATAGCAAGTGGCTTTAATGAAGTCCTCCCGAGGCTCTACAGCTTGAAGAGCTTCTTAAGGAAGTGTGTGCTGCCAGGCTATTTTTTCCCAAGCTCTAATAGCTCTAGTAATACGGTTTGAAATGAAAATAAAATAAGAAGCTTAGTTAATTTATGCCATTTCCTTAACTGTGTTTAACACACAGGCCGAGTCCTGAACTTATTTTGATGATTGGCCAATTATGTACAATACACTGTACACTTTGGCTTTTTATTTCCTGTTTAACTCTGAAAAAAAATTACAGTACCTCTCTAAGAAACAGTTGTAGTCTTTTTAAATGTCATGGCATATTAAATATGCTTGTATCTTGGCAATTGTCAGAATGCATTACTTAAAAACTCATTTATGCACATTACAGATAAAAGACACAATAGATTTTGAGGAAAGACTACATGCCACAGAAATAAGTGATGGCAGTTGTACAACAATATGGGTAGCTGTTAAGTTGTATTAAGTCGTGGTCAACATTTTTGGACAAAAAGTTTTAGTATGGTCTTGTAACCTTTTTCTTTCCATGGAAAATATTTTTTCCTTGGGGGGAAGAAAACTAACATCTTTTTCTTTAAAAAAAACAAAAAGTAAAATCCAAAAATGTTTACTTTGAACTGACATGATGAAACAAATTGAACATTTTCTGTTCCACAAAAAGTGTGTAATTTTTAATTTAATGTCAAAATGTTTATTAGAATGGCAAATGTTATCTTCTTACTGACTACCTGTTCATTTTTTTTTTAATTGAGAGCTGTAAAATTGAATAAATATTTAAGTGTATATGTATATAGCAGCATATTTGAATAAGGGAATATAATTCAGATCTGTCTTAACTTTGGGAAAAGCAGATGAAGAATGAGACACTTTCCTAAAAGAAAATGCTGTCTCTGTTCAATAAGTGTTCCCCTTCCTACTGCACTATAACAGCCAGTGGCCCTGATCCAACGTGCACTAAACTAGAAGGCTTGTTCAGATTCATGCACAGCTCCATCAGCTTTGGTAGAACAGCTTTTTTGCTAAAAATTAAGCACGTGCATAAATGCCTGCTGGAGCAGAGCCTAACTTAGCAAGGGACTTTACCCCCTTGAAGCACAGTGCTTCACAAACCCAGTTCTGTGAGATTATATGCACAATATGTTCCAGAGCCATGCTCAGTGACTGATGCATCGTTTGACTTCAATATGTGCTCATTTTGGATTCTTTGTTCCAAAATGTGGATTTGAATACAAATGAGCCTGAACGCAAGCCAACAGAGAGACCTCTTTCTGTCTCAAACTATTAAATGCCTAAGCATCTTCAATTAAAAGAAAAATAAACAAGGGACCTGACACTAACTGGCCTGAGCTGTAACAGACGTGCTTATGTGGTTTTATTTATTTTTCACATGTGTGTAATTGAACACTATCAAGGCAAGCCCACAATAAAATACAGTGGAACTTCAGCATTAACATCTGTTTGCCCCATGCTGTTCAATGGAGGCAAGCAAAATCCCTTCTTAAATCAATATCTCTTACACTCTCCTTTCCCCGTAAGGGAAGCAAGCGGGCACGGACCAGGTTTTGGCCACCGCACCGTTGGTTCAGGTAGGAAACAGTGTTGGTGCTGGGTGTGCTTTTAGCTAATCTGCTCAGACAGATACCCCTGTGACGTGGATACCCTCTCTGATCTTGAATCACAGATCAAAGGAAAATGCAGGCTGGTAATGTCAAAGCATGCAGCTCCCAGACCGTGAAAGTGAAGAACAGCACCTTGAGTTGCAACTGTTAAGGGAATCTGCCATAAATCCTGTTCTGGCATTAGAGAAGGATAGGTGAAAGCCACCCGCTGTGGTTGGCTTGTAACTGCCACTTGGGTTTTACAAAGCCTGTTCACTGTATTTATTTATTTATTTTTAAGATACTTTGGAGGTCTCTGTTATAGTCCCATGTAGTTCAGTACTCTTGCAGTGACTTGCATGCTCTTTGCTAGAAGATGAGAATTTTTGATGAAATGCACATTTATGTCAGGGGAATGACAGGCATTAGTGGGAGCAGTCAAGACTTTCGGTAAAGAAAGGGAGAGGCTCATTTCCATTCCAAGGCCTGATGCACTATTTAATCCTTGTGTTTGGACCAAAACCCTGGCAAACTATAGGTAAGTGGCAAAGCACTCAATAATCAGTATTAGGTAATAAAATTGAAATGGTTTATGGGACCTTTGCAGGTCCTGGGCATGGAGACAAATTTCCCTCACAATTTCCATTGAATTAAAGCATCTGGGGAAAGAGGCAGAGTGCCTGAATGAAGATAGAAGTACGGAGACAACAGTAAATGGTGGCCTAAGAGGAATTGCTCGGTGAGCCTGTACTATCACATAGCACTGCAACATTGCTGCTCAGTAAGTAAAGCCTGTCCTGGAAATTTTGGTCACAAGGATTCAGCACTGGAGGAAGAATGTGTAAGCTTACTATGCTACAACCTGCATCCCTTTAGTAGGAAAATCTCTGATTGTGCTGCAAGAAGAGATGACCTGGGTGTGGAGCTGAGGTGGAGGGGAGGTCCAAGCTAGCTGCTGTGGCGCTTTCCCATCCTCTTCCCTGCCTAAAACGCTATGGAAATTTTGCCTGGGAGAGAGCAGGTGGACAAGAGGAAGAGTATTTCTCCTGGGAAAAATGGTTCTGCAGGGAGGATGAAGCAAGACAAGCGAACGTCTTGACTCTGGTTGAAGTCCTTTCAGCTTTGCATGAGACACAAGGAGGAATGGTTGTTTAGCCACCCTCAGCCCTGCAGCTGAGTGAATGAAGTAGTTGTCTGCTGCTTCGGGGTGTCCCTTTGGTGTCTTAGTGACTTTCCTTGTGTGATCATTCTGTGCGTTCTCCATAATCCCAAAGATGAAGCAGAACTGGCAATGAATCAGGTAACAAAAAGAAATCCTAATGCTGGAGGTTGTTATGGTGGACTCCAAACCATTTCAATGATGCCTCAGACCAGAAGCTGTTAAGCTCAGTGGGGTTGGGTCCTTTCAGAAATGAAATGTGTGAAGATACTTCCTGCAGGAATTGCCACACTGTAGTGACTGGTTAAACAATGAAAACAGATGGGCTTTTGTTCTGGGTGCTTTGTAACAGATAATACTCAAATGATTAATGAGTTACTGGAGAACAAGTATAGACCTAACTATTATTCTGTATGGCATTCATGAACTGCATGAACATAGCTGTTTGGCTGGAGAAAAACTCAAAAGTCAGAGCTTTGAAAAGCTTAAGCATATAAAAATGTTACACTGTTTTGTGTCTCCAGGAAGCGCACAGTAATGTGAAACATCCACCACATGTTTATATTGTGTAGGATTATTTATATATGTGCGTGTGTGTGTATTTATAGGGAGAGAGAGAGAGAGAGAAATAAAATGCTGTTTGCAGATATTCTATAGCAATTTTGTAAAAGGAATGTCTAGAATGACAGAAATGAACACCCAGCATTAAAAAAAAATAAGTAAATCAGATTGTCAGATATCATGCTGGTCTAAAAACTCAATCTACAAGAATTAATGGAGGAACTGGTCCATGAAAGCCAAGAAATGGGGTCTGAAAATAAACTTGATTAAGAAGATAATGCTCAAGATGTACAAAGGAAGACTGATTAGCATAGATGAGAACACCAGTGAACAAGCAGAGGAATAAATCTAACATAGACAGCTGCTCAGATCAGATTGGAACATATTTAAAAGATGAAAGACAACATAAGGAGCAATTTCTCATTTAGATTGGAAAGGAAGGCCTCCAACTGATGTATTCCTTCTATAAATGGCTTTTGGCCAAGACACAAAGCTTTGTCCAGAAGAAAATATGGTAGTTGGTTTGCTTTTATCCTGAAAATCTGTAGAAAGACCATGGCAGGAATTCCATTATGAGAAAGGGACACAAAATGATGAATAAACCAAACTGAATCAGCAAATACATTTAAAGGCAGAGAAGGTAGTAGGCTGGGGGCATGAGGGTGGGAATGAAGTTATGACTAATAGCTTCTGCACATGTGAAGCAAATGCCCCCTGTACCTCACAGTGGCTTTGGTGGGAAAAGGCTAGTTGTGACTTTTTTTTTTTTTCCTAAGGGAAAAGCCTTCAACCAATTCAAACTTTGAAAGCATCATCGGAGTGCAGATTGCTAGCTGTTTATTACTGTGATAAGAGTTAAAGAGTAGGAGTAAGTCTTTAGATGATGGGTCATTCTGTGGAAAATTGAAATGCATCAACTGCTCTGAAAGACAAAAAACAAAACCAGAAGAAGGGTGGTGGATACATACACTACAAGGATATATATATGATACAGACAAAGTTAGCTACAAGAGCTTTTTTTTTAATTTATTTAATTGACAATAGAGGCTTAGAGGAAGAGAACAGAAAGAAGAAAGACCTGAACTTGTCACCTGTAGTTTACCCAGGGTGAGTAAATAGACATTTTTTGTCCTAAGAGAAATTATTAAGGAGAGACAGAAGACCTAATTTGGCTAATGTTCTGTTATCATTGTTATAGAGCTTTTTGGTGAGCCTAATTCTGAATGGACATTACCATAGGGTGTCCTCACCAGCTCGATGTGTCTGAAGGCGTGCAGGGTTGGGTGTTTTCGGTCAGGCACAGGCAGTCATGGCTGTTGCTATTTTTGCACTGACTCCTCTCTAATCACTCAACACATTTTAAAACAAGATATAATGATAGACTATGTTGCCAAGACAGAAAAATCAACAAAGTATCTAAGGGAATATGAAAAGAAATGAAAATTCAAAATGTATCTGGAAGAGAAATATAACGGACAAAAAAACTTTTGATAAAGGTTGTTTCTATAAACTTGGCAATGTCTCTGCTGCAAGTAAATATGACTGTCTGCCTGTCTTGCTTTATGTTCAATATGTCCAAAACTGGGAGGGTGTGGGGGAAATACAAGGAAGTCTGTTCTCTTGGTATAGCCAGCTCAGTTTTCAGGCCTAATCCATTCTGAAATCAAAATTAGCTCAAATGGTTGGATTCTATCAGGAAATTTAAAATGGAGAATTTCCTTCATAAATATGGATAAGAACATGACAACTTTTTGGATGTTCTACACAGTGACTTCCGTTAGGGGGTAAAAAAAAAAAAAACCTTTTCCCAACAGTTTACCAATGCTATCTCTGAATTTCAGATATTACTTTATACATGACTTAGGATAGAAGTCCCAAATCCCTGTGACTACTTATGAAGTATCTGTGGGTTTATACTGACATTTTTAGTGGTAACCATTGAATCAGCTTACATGGAACCCAAGGACCAAGTTCCATTAACTTCAGCACTGCCGAATCAAACATGAGAAGCAGTAAAAGCCCTTTGATTTAAACAAGTTAGGAAACACCATGGTTTAGCACTCCCCTTCTAAGCAATAAAAGTCCCAATCCAAAACAAACTGACATAAGTAGAACAACTTGTGTTTCTGATATCAAAGGGTTTTGGTTGCAACCGCAAATCATGGTGAATTAGACATCATCTAGCTATGCTTCTCTTTCCTTCATTGCAAATACTGTCTTTCCATTTCCATTTTGGGTTCTATTATTATTTTTTGATAAATAGTAGTATTTAGGATACCTAAAAATGTTTTCTGGCAAATGTAGGACAAATAAATTCCATTGTAATGGCAAAAAATAGGTCTCCTACTGAATCAAGTACTCCATCTACCAAGCATTGTAGAAGCTGAAATATGTGACTTTCTGGAAACAGATCACTGGTGATTAGTAAAACTATATCATTTATGTTTGAAAAACATACACTGCATCTACATTAGAAAGCCATGTGCTCAGCAGGAGAAAGTCTGTAACATGACACAGTTGGTGCAGAGATCTGACATCCCAGCGCATAGATAAAACCAGGAGTTTAACTCTGGGCAAGGTTTAGCCCAATCCCTTGGGCAGATCACCCATTAATAGCTCCAGTACTTCACTGGTGCTTCTGAAACACACCTTCTGGTTCAGGTTCATCCAGATCATGGGTTCCTCCACGGCTTCATGTCTTGAAGCCCAGCCGAGCAAGTGGGGGAGTCGCTTCAACAGGTACGTATCCGATTCCCAAAAAATGCTAAGTGCGCACAAAATAGCTTTTTTTGCTGTTGATGTTGCTGTTAGACATTCTAAAACAGTTTCTGAAGACAAAGCCTAGTGTAA
Organism: Pandion haliaetus; assembly: GCA_013401275.1. NCBI lineage: Eukaryota > Metazoa > Chordata > Aves > Accipitriformes > Pandionidae > Pandion > Pandion haliaetus. Next base: position 9,843 of record VYZV01021191.1, read on the forward strand.
AATATATTTGTGGATATTACTTGCCAGACTTCTTTATGAATTAACTACACTACCTCTGGCTGAATTACAGATTGTTATTACTTAAAATAAGAGATAGATGGATTGCACTGCATGTGAAAAAGGAAAAGAAGGCTGTGGTTTATAAGCTGCACAGTGGGTCCATACTAAGTCAACATGGAAGTTCTTTAGTTTTATACGTAAGATTTCATAACTAATATATTGTATAGTTTCAAGTGATAAAATCAGAACTGTTTTGATTCAAACCTCTCTGATTTACTAATATTGGCTAGAACTAGTCACATAACTGCATCTCAGACTGGATTTTTCATATGATGTTGATGTTGGATGCTATTCTGGGTACTCAAAAATCTTACAATCAGCCAAAGTGACCTTTTAAAACTACCTGAATGTATCACGTGAATTTTGCTTTTCATTGCTTTGCTGATGCAGGGGTAAAATTTGGATGTGTTTCCCAGGATGCGCAATTAACTTTCTCCCTTGTGGCACAAAAGGCGATGGCAAAACCCAGGCAATATATGTGCAGCTTTGAGTATTCATTATTTTAAAAACTTCTCTAGTACATCATAGGACTCGGTAAGCTTTTGGCTGGGGACTGTCTTTTTATTTTGTTTGTATAATAGAAATGTACGTATAAAGAAATAGTAATAGCAGTAATTCTTATCACGCAACTAATCTTGAAACCAAGCTTTTGGAAAGGAGGCTCTCAGTAATGACCAATTCAATAATTTACATTTCCCTGTTATTTTCTAATTTAAATATCACTATTTTGCTACTGTAAAAATGGATATTAATTTTCATATTTTTCTTGTTAGTTACACTTGTTTTAAAATACCCTTAGGAATAAATTTGTACTCTACACCAACGTGAAAAGAAAATTTGATACATAACAGTTCTGATTTTATCCAAATATAATCATTTTCGCTAATTTTCTAATTAATAAGATTTGCATTGCAAATAGCACTGACTTTCTTTGTATACAGCTATTTCAAATATAAATATTTTTCACTTTTCCAGCATTTAATTTGTCTATGAATACTGAAATCAAACCCCAATGTGAAAAACATGCCAGAATACTTTAGGTAGAATATAATAGGAATGTGCAAACAAGTAAGTAGAAACAGAGCTCCGTGGGAAAGATCACTACAGATCTTCAGTATTAAGTAAGACAATTCAGTCTTATTGACATACAGCTCAAACCTGAAAATAACAAAATAATTGAATGTTTCTTTCCTCAAGCGGGCGAACACTTCTCACTTCTTCATAGTTTTTATCCCAGTCTTGTTTCCTGAAAAATGGCATTGCCTATGTAGTACACCTGCTTATCATAATAAGCCACACTTAGCACTTTTCTCTTTAAGTTTTCCAGCATGAAACCAGATTTGCAGCTGTGCATATAAAGTGTGTATTTAAAGTATTTTAACATACTGGTACTTTTTCAGGTCTGCTTTTACTTCCAGAGGCCAGCTATACATGGCAGGACAGGTAACCCCTAAGGCACCTATCTCTGCCTGGTCCCCCACTTGCCCAGTCCATGAAATCTCAAGTGCCCGTATCCCTGCGTGCCTGACCCATGTGCCTCGGCTCCATCCCAAGGAGACCAGGTTGTCCCCACCTCTGGAGTCGGGGCACAGCCAGGAACACACCTGAGGTCTGGCCTCACTTAACATGCTCTGCCGGCAGCCAGAAAGTGTCTTGCCCCAAATGCCGTTCAGATGAGTGGATAGGCTCCTATAGACTTTAATGAGATTTAGACCTGGGCCTGAAGTACGGAGTTCAGGTTTGGTGACTTACATAAATGTTAAATATTCAGATTATGGCAGGCATTGATATTGGATCTTGAATCAGTTTGGGCTGTTAATGCATTCAACGCATGATCATGGAAGACTCAAGCATAAGTGGATCAGGTCACATAATGACTTTATTCACTTAGCAGGGTTGGAAGCAAATCCTTCTGTTTCAGTAGCTAGAGAGCCTTTTAATACTTGGAAGTATATCCTAAACGTCTTTAAAAATGGTTTCTTCAAAAACAAAAGCATAGCAAGTCCTTCTTGTGTACCTATGAAACCAGTATTATTCACTATCACCACACCAATATTATTACATCTACTTTATCACATCTACGTAATGTTGTTGAGAGTAAACACAGGTAAATATTTCACGTTGTTAACTGTGCCATATCTACACCCCCCCCAGGTCCCCCATTAAATAGCTGCAGGATGGAACAGGAATAATCTCCTGTACCTCTTCCGCTATTGGGATTTCTTAGTTGCATCTTAACTTGGGCACACAGTATTGAGGATCTTGCCATCGACTGACAAAGATAAGTCTTAAGTGGGCACACATATAAAGAGTTTTATAGGGTGAAAGATGAGTGATTCATCCTAAGGACTCGGTAAGGACCCACCCAGCCACTGGGATATGGATTGCAAGTTATCAGGCTTCTGAAGAACTTACAGGTAAGGGGGACAAAAGGGCTGAAATACTTACTTGAAGTCAAATACCTTTACATAAAAGTGAGATTTATAGGAGTATTCACTGTGTTAACTTTTTCCAGATTCAGTTTCATTCTAGATCTTATGCTTCACTTTTGTATCTAAATTGATTTTTAAAATGCCATGTTAAAGTTATGTTTATTCTGCCAAGTGTAAGGGGAAATATTTGCTAGATTAGTTTCTTTAACTGCTTCATACATTTGTTGCAGCTTGAAACAAGAAAACTAAATGGCTAAAACTCCAGTACCTAGTATACACCTATATCTTGTTATGGAAAGTCACCCTCAGGTAATACCTGTGCCCATATAAAATAATAAAAACTTAAGGCAAAAAGGGAAAGAGTATATAAAATAGCAACAGCATGTGATACCAATTATGTTACAGCCAAAAATAATACTCCTTGGCATGTTATGCTTAAACTATGGTCTGTTAATGTTACTTGGATATATGCAGTTTTCGATGTACACTTAGAAATATTTCTATTTGAGAACTATTAGGAAAATATTTTGAAATTGCAATGTTCGAGCATGTGGAATGAGTTATCTCCCACAATTATGTGAACTACTGTATAGCAGAGCTACATTAGCTTCCCTGCAACTAATGAACCATGTCATTAATTACAGACATTCAAAATAAAAATTACTCCAAGGCAAGTCAAATATTTACTATAAATAAAAGGGTCAAGAACTACAAAGTAGCCATTTCATTCTAAATCAATTGTGTTTAGTTTTTACCCTCTTTCTCCTCAAATTTAATCTAAAGCAGATTAACTTGATTTTATATGTCAAATCTGACAGCTGTAGGTGTACCCCCAATGAGACTTCTGTCAGTGGCTAGGATCACTGGAAGATTTTCAGTAAAACTGTTAACTATTTTAAGGATGTGTTTATTAAACTCACGTGACTTGTTCTCAGGATAGGTTTCCCTTGTATATAGCTCAGAAGCATGTTTTCACATGTTTCCCTTTGATTGTCTCACTGGCAAAACCACCTTCAACAGTCAGTCACAGCATCAGACTGGTAAATAGCTGCATTCCCTCACCTCGGAGGAGCTCGTGGCCAGAGGCCGAAGCCCTGGGACTGCAAACAGGGCTGCTGGGCAGAGCTTGCACAAGGCAGAGCTCCTGCTTGACAGCCCAGTGGGAGGAGGAGCCCTTCACCCTCTATTTCTCCTCACCTGCTACAGTCAGTGGGACCTGGTGGGTGCCATCAGCTTTCTGACATCTCTGCAAGGGTGCTCCTCAGCCTTCACTAGGAGCCAGGGTCCTGCAAGGCTCTGCATGGCTGAAGCACTGGCACAGGGTTAAGGTACAGCAAAACGTGGTGCAGATCCTAGAAATTCAGGTAGGACCAAAAGCTGATTGCTGCTGTTGGTTTTCGTTAAAGGTGCTGGGGTGGAGAATGTCCATAAAAGCTCCCTTTGGTGCATTAGACAGAGTCTGGCTGTTGCCCCAGTGCTGGTTGCTGCAGCTGTGAAAGCCACCATACCCATTCCGCCTGCAGGAAATGTACAGCAAAAATGTTTGCTTTCTTCCTCATTTCAGGTAGTCACTTTGCTCCTCTACTGTGTGCTGGCTCAGTGGCAGAGTGGGGCAAATGATTATTGCTTTTTTATAAATCTTTCTGTGGAGGAGAGTTTTCCTTGTCAGGCATCTAAAGGGAAACTCTCCCAGGTCACTCAGTCCTGTAGGGAGAGCAATAGCTGTCCGCAGGGGAGGGAGGGCACTGCCTGCCAGCACCGTCCGAACCGCACCACATGCTGTCTGACCTGCAGCTTCTAACCAGGGTCAAGCTCTCTTCAATGCCACTGTACTAATATTTTGCTTGTACATTTGCTATTTGTCTAAGGTTATTTTTGGTTGGTTTGGACGGTTTATTTATTTTTAGCAGATAATATACAGTCCTAAATAATGTAGTTGCATTTTCTTCTGTGAACTCATTATAATGGTTTGTGTAAGTCACATGATATTGTATTATTGCAAGTTACATCATTGAATATCTTGTATTAAGCATAATATAAAATATTTGCCCTCTACTTTCTCTTTTTTCCTCTTTGAACCACATTGTTACCTCTCCAAAAGCCAGGCTTGAGGGTAGACAGATGCACTGACCATATAGATAGCAAGCAAGAGGTTTCTCCAATGAAACGACCACATAAAAGTTCCCCAAACATCCACCCCCATGTTTGTAACTTAAGTGTTTGGCATAATAAAGATAACAGCAGTAGATAAGTGGTTTGTCTACATGTATTGCCAAGAACAAAAGCAGACAAAATGATGATAAAGTATTACTGCTGTCAGGAAGCCAGAAAGTGCCACAGTTCAACCATGTTCCATATTATTTTCAGTTAGCTTCAGTTGTGTTCACAGTGATTTTAGCAAAGGTGAGAAGAACAAGAAGAGGAATTGAGTGGAAGCAAAGAGCTCAAGTAGACTTTGATGGAATGTGGGAAAGTTGCTAAAAGTCATATTAAAATCAACAAAAGCATTCAATAAATGTCTTGGAGAAGGAGGTTGTGTTTAAGTAAGAAAAAGGGTCAGCTGTTAAAAAAATATTTGGGCAATATGAAAAATTACAAATCTTTTCATCAGGAGTTTGGGACTGATTGCATGAGAGTGTACAGACTTAAAAGTGACAACTTTTACAGCTGAACCATGCTTTCACAATGAAATCCTGGCTCCATTCAATTCAATGGCAAAATTCCCACCCGCTTCAATGGAGCCAGGATTTCATGTAGTTCTGTGTTTTTTTGTTCTTCCTTGATATTTGTATCCCAACTATCTGGCAGGCTATTGTCTGTACAGGTCAAAATTACAGCTTTCTGTTCATATGTGTCAGGGTTACGGCCTGTTTTCTCACAAAAAAAAAAAAAGTGAAAAAGTGTTATGCATACTTATAGTGCTATATCATTCATTTCATTGCTCAGAGTAAAGAGAAAAGAATTGCTTGCTGCATCTGCTAGGAGAAGGACAAAAATGCAAGCAAAAGGGCTAAATGCTGCCTGTGTGTAACTCTTAACTCCAGGGCTCTTAAAGAGCTCTTATTTTCAGCTCTAGGTATATTAAGTTTCGAATATGGGTGTCCCGGGATTTAAGTAGGGGCAGAATTACCTCAATGCTGTCTCCTCTTAAAAATGCTTCCTGAATATGGAAAAGTATTGCATGGGCAGGAAGGAAGGTGACTTTCATCAAACAAATCTGTCATGCAGTGAGACCATTTAACTCATCAAACAAACCCTGGCGTTTGTGCCTCTGAATGTAAGCATTAACCTAGAAAAATGAGAGAGATTAATGAAAAGTCAAATTGAGAGAATGAAAATAAGAGATAAACTACTGCTTTGCAGATGAATGATTTTTTTAAAAAGTGCTTAAATCCACAGAGCTTGTCAAAATGCACCAAGAAGTGCCCTGGTAAGTGAGAAATGACACAGAGAAGGTAATAAATGTGAATGGGGAGCTTTGTGTTCCCCCAGTGCACTATTTGTACACTACAAAAGCTTTAAAAGAATTGTAAATCTACACTCACTGTTGCTTATCTTGAGGAAAGTACATGCAGTCTGCAAAGTGGCTATTGCTAGTCTGTTTTTAAAGCCCATCTGAGAGCACATGGACATTACAAACCAGAACATTTCACAAATATAATGGGGAGCCTTAGAAAAGTAAGGAAACATTCAGACAAGTGAAAATCTTTTAACCATAGTCAAAGAAAGTTAGAAAAGAGGCAATATATCAGCTGACTTTAGTTGTGGATGGTATCGTGGTAGATAAAAACAATACCCATGGTAGATAAAATGTACATGGTACTACATGTGCACCTATTAAAGACAAAGGAATGTCAATAGTGAGTGAATCCCACATAAGAAAATGATAGTTACATAGTATTGATCTCCAGAAAGAATTCAGCTCCAGCCTAGATGCAGAGTGAATCCAAGAACGGAGCAGTTTTGGATATGGTCAGTAAATAAGAACATGTTCATAGTTCTTTTGAATTTTTTTAGCCTCTTAAGTCTTCTTGTTGTTATTTTCCCAGATGAAGTACATGAAGTTACATCAGAAATATTACTGTGCCATTAACTTACTGGAGAGCTGATCTGATCAAATATGTTTGTTGTTTAAAATAAATACGCACATAAATTCTTAATTTGCTCCTAGTTAAATCTTGCACAGTGCATGATATAGAGGTTACACAGTCCATCCTTTTTGGTGGGATGCATGAGCATGGTATTTGGTATGCAAGCGCTGTTCAAAGTACTTGTGAGTACATCATTAATGCTCAATACCACAGTGGTCATTTCTGAAAGCTGTATCAGCAAATATTTCTGCTAGCACTCTCTGCAGAATATTAGTAGAAATTTAACACACTTGGGAAGTGCAAACAGCAGGGTTGACGAGCCTGGGATCAGTGCCAGGTTAATGCAGCTACACAGCTTTTGTACCAGCCAGCTCATATCCTACAAGCTTGGAACGCAGCTAAGCAGAATGCATCCCTCCATGTAAGATGTACTTAAACATGGCCAAGACACTGAGGCAAACATCATAATTACTGACAGAAAAAAGATGCCAAACATATCGTGTCCCTTCTCTTTTCTGCTGGCCGGTGGAAGAGAAAAAGAAATCCTTTCTAAGTAGAAAAATTCATCCTGTATTTCCCTTTTCCAGTTTTTCAGTCTCTTCTGATTTCATTGTCTTTCTCAAAGCAATGCAGAAGGATGTTTTGCTCACTGCATATATGCATCATGGAACTGTCCTTTACCCTTTGGCACATTTGCTAAATTTTTTAGTTTTATATATACTGGTAATGATGAGAACTTTATTAAGGCTAGAGCCTTAGATTCACAGAAAAACACTGCAACAAACACGATTAGGAAGCTTGCTGTAAATCTCATTGACTGCCCAAATTTAATCTGGAAGCCACAGAGAGGCAATAAACATGGCAATCCCTGTTGCCACTTAATGCGTTACTTTTCAAACTACAATAAGATCATAGTTTAATTGTGTTTACGTCAAGAATCCCTTTGTCATCAAGATAGTGAAAATTAGGAATTCTGTTTGGGGAGCAAAAGTTACCCGTTGTTGCCAAAGAATTGTGTGCTGCTTAACTGAGTTTTGATGTTCTTGCTGCTATCCACAAACCCAATTTTTCCATGTGACTTTGTGATGTGATCTAAATCTCTGTGTCAAATGTTAAAACCCATGGCACTTGCAAAACAGAAAGATTTATGTGATGAGCAGTGGTTGAGGAAAATAAGGTTGTACTCACTAGGGAAAGGGAGACATTGTCATGATCTAATTGATGCTTTTCCTCATATGCAGAAGACTGATAAAATTGACCTAGACAAACTTTTCCCACTGGCAAAAAACCAAAACCAAGATGACATAATGCACATCCTAGGAAATTAGGAGCAGGTAGGAAATTAACTTGAAGCTACTCTATTTCATCCAACACACATATTGAATGGATTATAAGACAGGTCCACTAAGAGTTGCAAAATCAATTCATTCTAGAGATAGTTAAAGAAATTGCAGACAGAAATGATTGAAGGGCATAGGAAAAAGCAGTATCTTTCAAAGGACAAAAAAGCAAAAGAGTCCCTTTGGTTTCCATGTACCTTGAATTTCTGGTTTAAAAGAGGTGCTAGTTCAAAAGCACAGAAGCAGGAAATTATATACTGAGATATTCCAAGTCTAATCCAACTCCGTCTTGCTCCTATTATATACTGACCTTGAATATGTATTGAATGAGACTTATACAGTCCTTTTGTGGGAAAAAAATCAACTTTCAATTGCAACAAACCAGTAGTTTTATCCACTTTCAGATGGCAGTGCTTCCACTGCCTTCAAACTCGAAACTATGAAGGTGCAGCAAGCACATTTAAAAGTAGTGAAAAACATAGAAATAAGTTATGAAATTCCTACTGTTTCCCAATTGTAACTATCAATGAGGCCAGAATCTATTGAATGTAATCTAGATATTTTGACTGAGTTTGATTAAGTCAAAAGTAAGTTCTTTTGACTTAAATGTTCTTTTGGTCATGGATCTTACTTTCAGCTCTGAAGATACATATTTGTAAGCTCCACTGACACGTACATTACCTCAGGAGCACCATTCACAGTAACACAGTTCAACTGTTTGTCTTCCATTCCCTGAAAAAATACTGCACTATGCCCTTCTGAAATCAAAATTGGTAAATGTGCTTTTTGTCCTCCTCCTTAAATGCATTGCTTCAATATCACAAAGAATTTATATACATCCATGGAATTACACTCTTCCTCCTAGAAATGGACAAAATTTTTCCAATGATCCATCTTTAGACTGGTCTTAACATAGGCAGGATTATAGTTTTGTGCTTCTTACCAGGAAGACTGCCTCCTGAAGTCTCTCTCAGTATCACCAGGGCAGCTTTGCTTATCATTGTCTTGAGAACACGTCCTGAGAAGCAGTCATCTTAAATGTTTGAAATTACAGTGTTTAGCCCCTGAACCAAGTAACACAAGTTGAGTGACTGCAGCAAAGGCTCCACGACACATGATGTCCCCACACCAGAGATCATGAAACACTGCTAAACCTTCACGAATTCGATCCAGGTGTGAGCTCTTTAGAGCAAGGGACTGGCCGCATCTCGTGTCAGTTGTTTGTAGCAAACCTGAGGAATGGAAAAATCCTTGAAGAGGAGGAGGAAAATATAGTCTGAACTATTGAAAATTGAAAGAAATTTAAGATGAGTTCAGAAGGCTGGAAAAAATACTGGTGTCATGGACCTGAGATTCTTTTAAATATGGGATCATATAAAGACTAAGGGCATTGGTCGGTGAGGAGGAAGTTTGGATTGGTTTGATTTGTCACAGATGTCTTGAGAAAGCACTGTGCGAAAAGAGAAAGGGACTAAAACCCTAGGTTAAGCAAAAATTGCTTGAAAGTTTCCAATTGCTTGAAAATGATCTGGAATCTTGAAGGATAAAATGTATATCTATTTTCTGTTGCTGAGTTGAGATCTGTACTATGTTTTGAAGTTGGTTATCTTCATTTCCATCTCCTATCAAGTGTCCCTGAAAAGGAGAACTGTAGAGTTTGTCTTTTGAACCAGCACATTAATGGGGGCATTCATTAATTAGGGTAGGTCTAGGGACAGGGAGAAGGCCAGTCAGCTCCTCATACACAGGTCAGCAGAAAGATGCCGTCCCATTTCCCAGAGTACCTGTGTACTACATACCTGAGTACCCGTGCAAAGGACATCTGCCCAAGGTAAGAAGGAGGTAAGAAAGCATCACTGTTGGCTGTTCAGATCAAAGGGAGTAGTTTAGAGACTCTCCAATAGGGTAGCCTCATCAGGGCTATCCCCACTGTACCAATTCTGAGTTTATTGGGCATGAGGGACTAAATTTACAGAGAGAGGCATATGCTTACTTGCTTCACTGGCTGAATCAGAGCCTAAGTACCTGAAGCAGTAGGGTATGCAAGAAAGGCTGGCTCTATTTCTTGCTTTTTTGTATCTACTTGTAGATATGGTTTATTAATCTCAGCAATTAACTACAGAGAAGAAAAAAAGGATCATGCCCCTAAGAAGAAATTGTTTCTCCTTCTTACTCTAAGCATTAAGGCTTCCCTGGCAAGGAATTCTGTTTTTCTGCTGTTCTAGGAGATTGTTTGAAACTGAGTTTCTGCATTAGCACTTCTGGAACAAGGAATAAAAGGAGGAGCCAAGAGCATGAAAAAGCATGGTGGAAGCCTTCCTGCTTGAGCCAGTTAAAAATTAAATGACAAAGCTTTTAGAAATGTAGTGTAGAAGACTGACACCCAACTAACAGGTAAATAAAACAGATTGCCTAGGAGTAATTGTTGAGCTGCAAAGTTTGGCCATTCTCTGCTGCTAGCTGGGGCATTTGGCTGAGTTGTTCCCAGGTAAATGACTTTGTTCCTGCTCCTACAGCAGGTTCCAGGCAAGAACTGACAGGAGGGGGAGGCAAGCAAAAGGTCTTATAGGGGATAACTCACTGAAGAAATGAGCTCGGTTGTTTCCTGGGGTAGAGTGATCAGCGGAGAGCAGCACTCTAACTGTTAAAGGGTGCAATTGAGCTTTGAGCATTTAGGTATCCATAGTAGCAGGAGCCAAAAGAGGCCAGTTTTGCTGAGACTGGTAAAAACTGAACCTTCTCCCCACCCCCAATCTTCTTAGCACAGAAGGGAAGGTAAAACAGAAAGAGTATCTGCTTAATAAGCCACAGTGCAAAAGGAGTCAGTCTGTTGACAGCTTCTGGAGATGCGTCCAGCGCAGCTCTCAGGGCCGGCTGGCCCTGCATCACAGCCAAGGACCGGGCTGCAGCAGGTCAGGAGCTTTGGAGGTGAAGTGTCTGTTGGAGGCAGTGAAGATCTTCAGATCCATTAGTTCAATTAATACAAATCTTTATATTTCCAAAAGAATTATTTAGGGATTCTGGTATATCTTATGACCATATATTCAGGCCCTGGACATTGTTCATTACAGTTGTATTTCTAAGAGTGACAAGTAAACCTTCACCCTGCTATTTAGCCTCATCTGCTGTGTCTTGGCTTGTCTGCGCATCTGAGCCAACAATGAGGAAACTTTCTTCTCTACTTAAGCAGATGTTTAACTTTCAGCACCTAAGCTGACCTTTTGACTTGGGTTTGAAATTCTGGCCCTGCTGAAATGGGTGGAAGTTTTGGCACTGATTTTGGTAGAGCAAGCATTTCATTCCAGGTGGTTTACTCAATAAGCATATAAAATTACAAACCATAGGCTTTTCCTCTTTCTCAACTTCTCAGTCATCCTAGGTATCACTAAGTGATAAACACAAAAATCTTGAGGAAACAAAATGACGTCTTAAAAAAGGCTCCTACATGAATGATTAAAATACCTTTTAATATATATAATAGCTACACCTATGCACACATGCACACGCATATATAAGATGTCAATGGGATCAAAGCTTTTCTGCAGCACTTTAATAGGTGGCATGCACCCTCACTTATCTGCTAAAATCAAAACTTGTACATGCACGTGCAGGTGCTTGGAGTTGCTTTTTCATATTGTTGGCACAGGGCCACATAGTAGAGCCATACACCTTCATTTTTTAACAAGCCCATGTTTTCTCAGGTGTTCATTTATCTCTGTGAAGAAGTTTCTCAGACCTGTAACCTCAAGCTTAGTATGCTAATAGGAAGAGGTACACTTAGTGCCAATAAACAGACCTTATTCTGTCTTAGATGCAAGGGTATAACAATAGAATTTTTTTTATATTATCTATAAATATTCTTTGCAAATGTAGGGTTCATGCACATGAAATAGTAACAACTGGCATTTGGAATGGACTACCAAAGGAGGTGGTAGGTTTTCTACTACTGTGAGTTTTACCATCAAATTTAGATAACTTTCGAAAAGACAAGTTTGGGTTCAATCTGTAAGATGCTGTCCTAGAGGCCTGAACTACTGTATGAAATGTATGGTCTCTGTTGTAATGACTCTTGGGCTTTAAAAATCCATGAGTCCATGCTGGTTTTGGTGAAAAAAGATATCATGAACAAAGGCAGAAGGCAACTAAAGATGAAAAAAAAAAAAATTGCTTTGAATAATGAAGCAGAGCTAAGGAAGGTGTTTATTACTGCCCATGTGTTTAATATAAGCACTCTGTTTAAGTGGGCCAGTCTTTTAATTCACTGTTAAGTTTTAAAATTGCAGAGTGGATTGGCTGAATTTTTGAGTGACTGACTGAATCGTTTATATCGAATATCTTTTTGGCAATTTAGGAAGTTGCTCTGTTCTTGCTACTTAAGCCCCATTACAACAATTGTGATTTTTCCTCAGGCAATATTGTCAGTTCCCTTTTCTCTCAATACTCTGCATTTTGACAGCAATGCAACCTAGGATTGAAATTACTGATTTTTTTTTTTTCATTGTCTGAGAGGCCTTTGCTCTTCTGCAGTTGTCTGTTTCAAGGGTTCTTTCCTTCTCCTTTGCAGTCAGTAGAGTTTTATTGTTGTCTGTCACAGGCTAGGGACGGGGCTCTGGTTTTTCTTTTGTGCATTTATTTGATCCAGAGAGCTGCCTCTTGTTATCTAAACTGTAAGTCACTTTCTCATCCATTAGTCAATGTATGTTAAAGATCAAAAGTCTGGGGGATTTGTTGTGATTTTAATCTCACAACATTTTTCTTTATTTACTGCTCTTGTAGATTCTGTATTTGAGAATTTGCAAAACTTGTTTTCAATGTCAACATCCAAGTACTTCCCATAAATAAAAAAGCTGGAGCCACTTAAAATAGTTTCAAAGACTTCCCCACACAATCTCAGAAGGAATAGTCTGTAGTTTCCTGGTATTAATCTATGTTTTTCTTTTACATTGTAGTATTATGTTGCCACTTGGTTTTTTTAGTTCTTTTGGATCACTGCTGAAATGTATAAGGTTATGAAAAGAAATTATATCTTTAAGGAATGCTGAAATCCTTCTAATTTCTGCTTACTTTTATGGGTACTGTGGAAGATGTACTGTTTTCAAATGTTATTAGCATCAAAAATGTTTAACTCCTACCTATTTCAGAGTTTCCTGAATGAGCCTGAAAAAAACCCCAAAGAACAAACAAGAACATGGATTACTTAAAACTGTATATTTTTCTAAGTATTAAAATGAGAATAACTTTCAGAGTCATCAGTTACTTCTAGGAGGAGGACATATGGCATGAACAGGCTTTTGGGAAGGAAATCAGTGTGCAGGAGTATTCAGCTACCCAAGAGTAACCCAGCATTTTGTGGACAAGTTAACATCTCATGTGTCCACTGCATGGAGCAGCAGGAGCCATTAGAAATATTCTGAGGAAATACTGTGGTTCCCTAGCACCAGCTAACACCGGCACTGCAGGAGTTGTCTTGGACACTGCTTGTTCCGTACCTATAAATGTCCTATAAAGGCTCCATTTCTGCCTTTGCTGACTCCCTGTGCCCTACTGTTACTCACAGAGATGCTGCTACATCACCTGACGGTAAGCGATACCCATAAGCACAGATAGATACTAAAGACACTATTTTCCAAAGACTCGCTGTAATAGGCATTGTGTTGTCAGCAGGTCACCCATTGCCTTAATGGTCTCATGTCCCAAAGGGTGTCTCTCTCCAAAACCAATGACAACCTTGTGTCGGCTTTCTGCAGGCTGGATAGAATCGCAGCTGTGGTGGGACGCGGCAGCATTGTAGCCTCCTGCTGCTGTGGCAGCCCTGGATCCTGCGTGACGAGGTTTGAGGTATGCCCCCAGCAGCTTCGCAAAAGAAATCTGAGTTGAAATACATGATTTCTCTTAACAAGCCATTTAAAATCTTCCCTTTGAAATAGCAATGCTTTCCTCAAAACTTTTGTAATACACTAAGGAGCATCACAGAGCAGCAGTGACAGTGCCACTAGACCCAGCCCAGAAGCCAGGCAGATCTGAGACCACCTGGGTCATGCTGTGATGTTCACTGCTCATCAGAAAAGGTAGGAGCCATCACTCACAGTAGGAACCATAATTAAATGTCAGTCATCTTTTCTCTCTTTTTCCTGCTGTTTTACAGGAATTGGTTTTCATAGGTTTTATGCCTCAACTCCTCTTTTTAATAGACTCAGTGGATGTCTTATTCTCTAATTTCTGGTATGGATTACTTCAGTCAAAGTGCATTTTTCTCTTAGTACACTCTTTAAATAAAGCAGGGTGAATGCTGCTTGAGAAAGGATTTGAATAATTCTGTTTGTTTATTTTGGTATTTGCAACCACTTAATTTACTTTCTATAAACTTTCATTAAAGGTATTTTAAAATTAGTATTATTTGTGGGCATAGTGATAGGAAGAATAAAGTCTGTAAATATGTATAGGCACAATATTTACACTGCAATTCTATGTCTGTTTGTCTTGGATACCGTATCTGAATTAGGTATTCTCTAGTCTGGTAAATGAGTGATAGCATGGGGCTCAGGTGGGCAGTAATTATCACACCCAGTTAGTCTGAAATATTGCCCATTGCCAATGGCTTTTCAGCAGTCCCTAAGGTGAGTTGTAGTTTCATTGAGCTAATGGGAGATTTTGAAGTAAATGCATTTGTAAAAAATGCTAAAGTTGACTTGGAAATAGTTTGCTAACAAAAGAGGGGCTGTGGCTGTCGTACAAAATATCAGAAAGGGATAACTAGCCAAGGTCTAGTTTTGATGTTTTTAAGTTCTGATACACGCAAGCTTCATTTCTACAGAGGAATTCGCATATAATCCTCTTTAAACTTCCCCTTAATTTTGTTTCCAAAGAATGATGATCTATTTGTATTTTTCATGTAGTGCCTCTATAACGTGCTTTATTCTCTCACTGATGTGTGTCCCTCCCCAGTAAAAACCATGAAGCAAACCATAGATTTCAAAATGCATGTCCTCCTAAGCACTTTCCTAGGAATTTTGCTGAGCTTAAATGTCTTCAGTATGTGTGAGAAAGTAAATATACATGTAACAAAGAGTTCTTCCTTCCCTGGGCAAGAACATGTTATATAATAGAAGAAATATTATTCTTGGCATGATAATTAAAAAGAAATAACACATTTGAATAGTACTAGCCCACAAAACACAGGGCTTGCAGCTGGCAAGCCATATAACATTATTCTAGGATTAAATTTTTTTTCCACTACGGTAGTAGTTACATGAGTGATATGTCAGGAGCCTTTGGCTTTGGTTAGTGTTTGTAGTAACACTAATACAACTGAAACCATAAAATTTTATTTTACATATTAATTTTGCAGAAGTGATTTTCATCTCATTTCAACTGGACAGTATCGAGTGAAGTCCATACATACCAAATCCAGAACTGTTTCATAACAGTATAATGGTTTCTTAATTTTTCTATGAGATTTCTTCTAACAGACCCAGCATATTAGAGGTTATATGTTTACAGAATCTGTCTTTCCTCATCCTTCTTTCTCATTTTGTGGCATAGCAAGGCTAGTACAATCCAGATTCCTGCTCTAGTCCCAGGCAGTATGGCCCTGCCTGGAGACATCATTCTGAGCACTGAAATATCTACCACTTTCAGGGGTAATTTGCACTTTTATTAAAGATCCATAAAAAAGCGTACCTTTAGCATCCTGCAGGTCAAGCATGGAGCCTTGGGGAGCTGTGAAGCTCTGAAACCAAATGCCTTTTTTTTTTTTTTTTTTTTTTTGTTGGCTTTTTTTTTCTTTTTTTTTTTTTTTTTTAGTTTTTTTGTGGCAAATTTGTCTCTGTGTGAGGTATTTATTAAAAGAAAAAATTGTTTCTTAAGCTGATCTCATACAGCAAGGTGAATGGACCTGTTCTTCTCTTTGACTACATGTTTTCATATGGCAAAAATACAACTAAGTATTAA
>VYZV01021191.1:25746-51716 GCA_013401275.1 Pandion haliaetus
ACATACTTAATTATTGCCAAGTCAGGGGAATCAATGGGGTTTTAGTGATTCTCAGTTCACAGGGAATGGGCAGATACACTGTCCCCTTTTCTCACAGGAGCTCAGCCCAGCAGCACCAATGCAGACGCGACAGCCAAGAGCTGTGGTGCACGAGCCGGCGAGCCAGGGAGCGGTTCTAACATCACCTTCTGGTGGAGAAATCTCCGTGTTTACTTTCAGGCGAATGCTCTGATGCGCAGCCCACGGATGCTGTTGCTGGGCAGCTGTCAAGGGCATTCCTCGCATGCTTCTGAGTAAGTATTTGGAAGGAAGGTGGGTGGGCACACCTGCCAGCAGCTGTAGAAGAACCTCATAATTCCTACCTGCTAGAAAGGCAAGGGCTCTTCCTACATTACATTGCCATTACGTCTTCCTCCACTGTAATTTATTGCAACTAGTCTATAAAAGCAGGAAGAGCAATATGAAACCTTCCTGATGGGATAAGAATTAGAAAAATATTCTTTCCCACTCCCTTATATCACAGTGTGAAGTGTTGCTGAAGATGCCAGAAATATGGGGAGAAAGAAGAGGGAAGGCACACGTCACCCTGTGCAATCTTTCTTCGCCTCCACCGCAAGCAGGATGAGCTGTGCTCACACCAGCCCATGCGGAGGCTCGGGACTTTCGAGCTGAGGAAACCTGGGGAGGGAAAGTCTGTGATGAAAACCTGAGGGAGCCTCTGAATCTGCAGGTCATTGCAGGGCTCTTGTTTTCCAGTGTGCATTAGTGCATGCGTGCGTGAGGCCGGTGGGTTCCCTAGGCACCGATAGCCTTTTGAAGGCTGCAGTGTATTCAAGAAGGTTTGCTTTTGGCATCACGTGGCTGGAGTCATTTGGAGCCTGATCGTGCACTAAAGAACATGTCAGGAAACCACAAGACATAGTTTCTCTGTGTGGCGATAATCTGCAGGGAGCCTGGATAGCTGTAATGGTACATTGCTGCTCACTTTATGTCTGGCTTCGCATTAACTCTTCAATTTGCTTGCTTTGGCTTCCCTGACTGTTAAATACATACACACAGGGTCACTTTGACATAGTAAAAAATCGGTTTCTGGAATCGGCTCCTTAGTCTCCAAACCCTGGAGCTCCTTGCACCGGTCCTGCTCCCGCGTGCTGCGTGGGGTTGTGTGCACCGTGCCACAGGGGTAAGTCACCATCTCACCTTCCCTTGCTAATTTGCTGTGACAGTGACTAATTCCAGAGGCATGGGTAATGAGCTAGGGATTTTCACCTGAATAAAATTTACTATAAAATGTGCAAGGATTATTTTTAACTGTTATCAAATGAAAAATAGTTTTTAAAAGACCTCTGTCTACCACTCCCACCTTTGCTATGCCAAACTCCAGCAAGCATGGGCATCTGACTTTTTAACCCTTTTTACAGTTTTCTACTTTTAGATCTCCTCTCCTACTATCGCAGAAGCTTTGCCCTTTCTACCGGGCCTGGAGTATTTCACTCCCCTTTTCTCTCATTCTTCTCTATTTTGATATTTAGATTTAAAGAGATTAGACAAAAACGGGTAGCTGGAACATCCAAAATCTGTCTTTGGAAGAGCGGATTGCTGTCCTCCCCACAACTCAGGACAGTGCTTGCAAGGCTGCAGAAGCACCATTTTCTCTCCCATCCACAGCATATTTACAGAAAGGGGTCTCTCAGGCCCAAGAGATGCAAAATAAAATGACCTGGGAAATGAATTTAAGGTACTGGAGGAAATTTGGTGTAATTGTTGCTCGATCTAGTTTTTGTTAGCATTTACCGCTGCTTTTATTTAAGCAAATGTGCTTTAGATACATTATTGATCTATAGATTATAGTAAACCCAGACAAAATAATATTTGATAAAAATAGCCTGTTATTTGAAATACATTTTTCCTGAATGACTGTCACCAAAAGTAAGTGAATGTAAAANGTTTTTCCATACTAAAACCATCCAACCTCAGATTTCCACTGTCTATGGCTTAAAATAAGACTGAAGAGAGACAGGCAAAGAAGAACCAAATATTAACAGCAAGAAAAGAAATGAAGTGTCTGGTGGAGAGCACAGCAGATGCCTTCCTACCTAACCTGTTTCACCTGGACTTACAAAATGGAAACTGACCTTAGAGCTAGGTGACCTGCAGAAATAGAAAGATGCAGCGTAGGGGAAAAAAAAAATAAAACTCAAAGCAGCGCTGTAGCTCCATATACCAGAAAATATTTGGCTTGGCTGGAGTATCAGTTTAAGGTTTAAACAGTTCTTGATTTTTTTTCAGGTTGGTTTATGCACCATTAACAAGGACTGTACTATAGTTAGCTCAGTCACACAGAAGCTGCTCCCAGAATCTCACTGTCTTGAACTATGCTGAAGGTACAAGTCAGAATAAACATACCCTGTTTATAACTTATACTTAAAGTGAATAATGCTGCCCTGTCAAGTCTCAATTAGCCATGGTCGCTTTTGTGGTCTAAGGATTATCTTTGCCATGGATGCTGAGCGCTTGAATCTGGCAGATTCCTTAAGGGAGATGAAATATTGTGCAGATGGGGCTCACCTGCCCCTGGGGCCGGCTCAGCTCCTGGCACAGCCGGGCACAGACCTACCCCCCTCAGCCGGCCTGGCCGGGCTGTGCTGCCATCCCACCCATCGCCCCCGGCCCGCTCCCATCCCAGCCCCTGTGAAGCCCCTGCGGCGGGGGGAGGCTGGCTGTGCCGGACCCCCAAGGCAGCCCTCGGCATGGAGGGGCTGTCTGTCCCCGCGCTGCCTCAGCGGTGACCACATCCCCTGCGGGCATGGAGCATCCTTCCAGTGCACACCTGGCTCCCGCTGGACAGCTTGTGATGGCCTGTATCGCCCCGCTTCCCAGCTGGCTTTTGAGTTTAAGCCTAACGGGCTGGGTTTGTAACAATGAGTATGCCCAGGTCCAGTTAGCCCTGGCTCCTGGCAGGGACTCCTTCTTTGCAATTCTTTGCAGTTTTGCATCGGACCCTTTGTAATTCTACTCCTTAGAGATTTTTCTCCCGAGCCCTTACAGAAACCCAATTAAGGATAAAATAGTGATTGGCAATTATTGCTTTATTATTGGAGAAAGAAACAATGTAGCTCGTGAACAGTAAATTGCCGGAGAGACCGTTATCCTCCTTGTCACGAGTGTCTCTTTGGTAAGGGTGGTAGTGCCACGGCAGGGTTAGATGATCACGTTCAGCTGATGTATAGATAACCATATGGCCCCTTGGGAGGCATTATGCCATATTTGTATATGGCACAACCTGTTGTTACTCACATAGCAGTGATCTCGGTCATAATATGAAGGCTTGCACTTAAACAGAAAATGTGTGCAAGAACATGCATTGAAGTTCATATCATCTTAGCATATGAGAGAGAAAAGATTTTCCCTTGTAGATAGAAGCCTGAATTAGAAGTTAAAAATACCTTCTATAAAATACTGTCCAAATATAAATGGTTTTCTTCAGATAATGCTGGTGCATTAAGACTGATTAAAAAAACCAAACCAAAACAAAACCCCACAACACCTTAAAAAGCCCTTTCTATAATTCTGTGGATGGATTTAACAGCAAATGCTGTTTCTGCAGCGAGGAGGGGTTAAGCAGGCTCAGCTCTGATGGCTCTATTTCCCGCTCCAATAATATATTCCAGAGTATCTTGCAAGAGATCCTATAAATGTGAATACAGAAAAACTGAACATTCTTTTACACAGGCAGGTCTTTTCCTCAAGCATAAATATTCTTAGTCTGTTTTTTTGAGATAAAGGCTATATCGTTACCAGACCAATGGCTGGAATTTCTCTTTGAAAAGGAATCCTTGTAAATGTTGTGTCTCTGAAGACAAATGCTCATAACTTCCAGTGAAAATTTCACTGAATATTCCATACAAATAGCAAATCGTAGTAACTAGCCCCTTTCAAACTTCATGCAAAGTTAATATTACATAATGTTGAAAAAAGAGAAGGTTATAAAGCTACGTCTTGTGCAAATAATCGGAAGTTTCTATGCTTAAGTAGATGTAAGGTCCTTCAAGATTTTTGAAATTATTCATGCACCTAAGTCCTGTGGAATTAAATGGAAGTTAGGACCATAAATATAAATGTTTATTTTTATTGTTAATTTAAATCTGAGCTTCTTAAGAATTTCTAAATTTTTAAAACTTTTTCTTTCATTAAAAAGCAAAAAAGTGCATACACAAGCAATCATATTCCTCAGTGTGTGCATGAAAACAAATCCACTACCTAAAACTCTGTAAAAAGAAAGTCAGAAGTCTAGCACGTTGCCATGTATAACGTACAAGAATATCTTATAGTAGTTTTAGAAGATTATTTTCAACCAGCACTGAGCTCTAAACTACACAGAAAAATAAATAGTAATTCCATTAGATCTGGATCTTTATGGAGTTGTTTGTTTGAGGATGCTTGGCTTGATTTAAAGAGCTTTAAGATATTCTTTGCCTTTTCTTATGACAAGTAACATTAAAAAATAAAAGATTTCCCCATATAACAGTAGCCGCTGGTGTCCTGTGTCAGGGTATTAACCTTTTTAACCCTGTCAGTTGGCTGGGGCCAGGAAATATAGACTAGTCTTTTACTACTCTTCTGTGTGTCACAACTTTATTACACATCACATTTTTACTCTTCTGAAGTGTCTATAGTACTAAAAAAAATAATCTTGTAAAGAGAGTGCAGTTCTACATGGCCAAAGGACTGAATTTCATATATTTTATCAAAGTGATGTCCTTCTTCATCCAGACTGCATTATTGTTGCTCTGTAAAATCTTAACATCAAAGAAAGACTCAGGGTTCTGTTTCATATTTTGTAAAGGTGATCTCTGAGCATTTCTAGTTGAATTATTCAATAGTTTGCTGTATATCATTTTGCTGATGACAAGAAAGCTGCCTCGTACCTTTAGTGGTGTCTGTGCAAAGTTAGCTTGTCTTTCAAGTTAGTATAAAGCCATATATAGCTGATTAGCAATAAAGATTTCAACTGCTATTAAAGAAATACTACTTCGTACAGGCAATAGTATTGTCCATTGCTTATACATACTATACTCTTCCCAGAGAGCTTGTACACATCCTCCATTAAGAATAATAATGAAAATGAGGCGAGCGCTTAAAAATCTTGTCAGAGTAAGATGGCATCTTATTACTAGGAGAATCAAAGACACCCTTTAATTCATAAAAAAACCCCATTGCTTTATGACTTACTTATAAATCTTCAGAGAGTTACACATCATTTTCAGTAAGCCAGATCGTGGTAGAAGAATGTTATCTTCCAGTAAATAACATTTCATTAAATATATAACAGCTTTGGGCATTACATGGCAAGCTGCATCCAATTGTCTTCTCATTGCTGGGGTTATAGCTGATGCAATAGCTTGGCTTCTTGCTCCTTACTCTCATGTCCATTTTTTCCAGATTGTTACCCATAACTTACTATTCACATTTGTGCAAAAGATTCACCTCCAAGCACTATTTCTTCTGACAATCATGGTAGCAAGTGGTTAAAGTGACTTAACTACAGTGTCCTCAAACCATAGTGGTATCTGCCCGTCGGGGCAGGAGCTTTACAGGAAAAGGAGTCCTTTCTCCTGCTTTGATCCTGACCTTGGACCCCCACTTGGTGCAGGCAGATGGCCCCAGCCATCACCTTTGGCTGAGGAGAGCTGCCTTGCTGCCTGCACCTCCTGCCTGCACTTCTCTAAGAACCCCTTCACCTTGCTTGAACCTCTGCCACTGCTCTCCCCCCTTGGAGCCAGAAATGTGTAAGGTTTGGATCCACCTCTGATGCAAAATTCATGCCCTTTGATGGGTGAACCTGATTGGCCTGCAGGGCACCAGGTGGGCTTCCACTTCCCAGGTCACAGCCCAACCCGATTACCTTGGACCCTCCAAGTCTTGCTTCTTTTGGGTTTTTTTTTTTTTTTCTTTTTCTTTTTTTTTTCTTTTTTTGGGGGGTGGTGGTGTGTGTGTTCATTTGGTTTCTGCCTCAGCAGCCTCCTTTGATTTAACTCCTGGTGGTCAAGCAGGGTAAAGTCACACAGATAACCTGCGGGAACTGTGACATTTATTCCCCGTGACTCTGTCACCCTCCACAGCAGGGTATTGTTTTGGGGAAACTTAAATACGATCCAGGAGCATTCAAATGAGACTTCATCACAACTAGATGGAATTTGGTTCCCCAAATCACTCTGTTTCTCCTTAGCAACTTTAGTCCTTTAGAAAACAGTGGCAAAGACCATGGCAACACGCCCTGTGAGGAGGTTTTGTGTGCTGTAGTGGGATTTCAGCTTCATCCTGATCCCTCTGTGCACCTCTGGCAGCCTTTGGTAGACAGCTTTTTGGGAGATGGATGTTTTCGGGATGAATTCAATCAGGAAAGCCGTAAGAAATAAAGTGAGGGGAAGTTTTCCCATTTGGTGAGACGAGGCAACACTGCAATAGTCTGGAAATAGATGGACTGAATAGCCTTTTGCTTGACTGATTTATAACTGAAGTAGACAAAATAAAGGAGAATGTACTTTCAAGAATAATCCTACCTCAGACTTTTCATCTGAAACTAGTTTGAGTTGGTCACTATTCACATTTTCCATTTCTTAAGCTAATCAGTATTCACAGTTTCCATTTTTTTAAAAAATGCTTAGTATTCAAAATGCTCAATTCTTAACAAATGTTAACTCATTCTGACCTGAATAAAAGCGTGACTTTTTTGAAATTTTACACGAAATCAAAATTCTGGGAAAAAGATGTTCCCCTGCATTTTTATTCCAGAATTATGACACATGTTCTCAATCTTTGGACATATTTATAATTCTGCAACATATTTGTTGTTACAAGCCAGTTTTGTTCCATGTTTGTGATATGTCAATAATACTGGTAATCTGATAATGTAGTAATCAGTATTGTCTGATCATTTTAAATTAAGGAGAATAAGTGGTCATCTGATTAAAAACACCTTCTCTTCTTTTCATTCACAGTGGGTCTATCTTAACCACCCCTGACAGCACTTTACATCACCGGAGGAAACTCCACAGTGACTGATGTGTCTGTATGGTCCAGAGCAGAGCGATGCCGAGAGGTTAATGATGGTCCTAAATTCAACAGAGCTGTGCTGGAAAAGTTGGAGTTGTAAGTGCAGCAGCAGATAATGGGATTGCTCCGCTTTATCGTCTTTTGTGGACCCCTTAAAAGTAGTCCAAAGACCTCTGAATAGACTAGTGGAATTCAGGTTCATGTCTTTCTTTTCACTCTTGATCCTTGAGCAATGTATTTCAGTCCATGCTAAGGAGCTAAGGAGGTGGAAGCTATCGTGATTACTTTGTGTCATTAGGCATCAGTAATTTGTACACTGTGTACTTCTCCTGACTTGCCAGAAATTAAAAATTAAGAAAAGAGCATTATACGAATCTCTGCCTAAAAAATTGAGATTATAAAAGAAATTTCAAAATATTCTGAGGTTAAAAAAAATCTCAGCAAAAATTTGTTCATTTCAGAATATTTTTCTTGAAAAACCTCCATCCAATCTCCTTCTGAGATTTTATCAAGCAAGTTTATGGCAAGGGAATATTTGACTAAAATCTCATAAGCCACATATATATATGGAGAAGGACCAGGCATATCTGGCCTAAATGAATTGCAAATAGAGATGTAATTTAACTGAAATTTCTGATGTAAGGAGTAGTCCTTATTCATTGATTTGGTGGGAAGGACAGTTTGTTACCCTTCTTTTTTTCCTGTATCACAGAGCTTGTTTACTTGGGGAATATGCTTTAAATGTTCACATTATGTTTAGATGCAAATGGTTTAATTTCTGAAACATTATGCATGCTATATAAAAAAATACTGTCCTGCTTTAGTAAGGTAATCAATTTTACCCATGCCAAAAAATGGAATTTCCCTGTTTGCATTTGTAGCTGAAATATTTTTTTAAGTTTAAGATTTTACTTTCATTTCTTAACCAAGTGAGTTTTGCAGTAAGAATAATTAAAATTGCAACACATTTGTTTCCAGTAGCCTCTTGGGATGCATTTCATGCAATGCACTCCCCTGCTTTGCCTGACCTTGCCTTTCCCTCCCTTCCTTTCCCTATTGTCTTTTTCCAGCACAGCAAATGCGACTGCTTTATACCAAATATCACACATGAGTTTTTTTACAAAAGTTATCCCTTTCTGGCATATTTTTCTGGTTTATAATATGTTAATCCATCTTCATTTTATTCTTATTTCTGGCACAACTGAGAGTTTGGAACTTGTTTTTAGATTTTTGTCTATAGGCAATTAAATGCAATCAAATTCCAGTAGTAAAGTTTTGGTCACTTAGTTCAAAATGCTGAAACATATCCTGTTTTAAGGTTTTGGTTTTTCTTCAAGACGCTAATATGGTGTTCATTATCAAAGGACAAAGGGCACTCTGAATTGTAATAAGGACTTTCTGGTTTTAAATTCCATTACTTGCATTAAAACCACTTACTGCCACCAAGAAAAATGAGTATAACTTTGTGCAGTTTGTGGCAAATAGGCAGTCTTTTGATATCTTATAGCAGAATGTTTCAGTTAATAGGCCTGCACTTGAAAGTACCCTTTCACACCAATGGTTGCAAGTGCATTCTATGTTTTTGTTTAAGTCTGACATCCATGAAAAGACAACCAAGATCTGTTTCTTATTGTGCATTAAAGAGGATTCTCTGGAAATTGCTGAATAACTTAGCAATATGCTCTGTATCATTTTTACTGATGACAAGAGAGATGTCATCTCTGGTGCATCTGTCTAAAGTATCCTCTTGAATAACTTCTGTATATCGCAATCTGTTTCATTTCTTCAAATAGGAAGCAGTTTCAAAAGCCCTGTTAATTGGCAAATACCAAAATATTTCACTTATTTGCAAGAAACAGAAATGGAGCATGCTGACTCTTGGGAATCAGTTCCAATGATAATAAGCATTCCATTAAAAAGAAAAGAAAAGAAGAAAGGAAAAAACTACAATACTTGCACTTAATTCAAGCACATGCCTATTTTTTTCAACACACCTATGTTGTATCTTTTCAAGCATTCAGGTCTTTGCCTTGGCATGTTTAATGATCACAGCTGTACCAAGTTGGTTTATCTTCCAGTAAAGGTCTGGACAGCTGATCAGGCCTGGAGACTGACCTTTATTATATATTAGTGTTTAGATTCATTTTATTCTCTTTATCACTTTTGTACTTGGAACAAAAAAGGGGTCCTTTCCAAATAAACCCCTTTTGAATCAAGATGTAGGCTACCTCTCCCAACTGGTGAGGCCGCCATCTCACCAGGCTTCATCTGCAGGATGGATCAAACCTGATTGTGCAGTCCTTCCCCCTGGGCCATGCCAGACGGATGCAGGTGGGTGTTGAGCACAGGCAGAATACACCTGTGCTGAGAGGCAGACGAAGTTTAAGCCACTGGTCTCTCTTGTGGAGAAAACTGCAAATCTGCCATGAAAACTTGGTGTAACAGGCGCTTGAGGCACAGCCTAAAATAAAGGAATGCTCCAGTTGCCTGCTGATATGCTTAACATAGGGGCTCAAGTGAAACAAAGGGGACTCACTGCAAAATGAAGCTGAATAGTTTTACAATACAAATTTTCTGTAAACATTGCCCTCCTTTAAAAACAGAACAGCAGCAGAAGAGCAGGGCAGAAGGGAAGGAAGAGGCAATGGGAGGGAGAACAAACAAGGTGCACCTCCAAGCTCTGGCTCGTACGGCTCTGTATCATCCCAAGCATCAGGTGAAACCAGCTCAGCAGCTAATGTGAGTTTTCAAAAAGGACAGCTGGGTGGTGGGCATAGGTAAAAAGAAATCTGCCATGACTGAGGAAATGTCCG
Organism: Pandion haliaetus; assembly: GCA_013401275.1. NCBI lineage: Eukaryota > Metazoa > Chordata > Aves > Accipitriformes > Pandionidae > Pandion > Pandion haliaetus. Next base: position 35,616 of record VYZV01021191.1, read on the forward strand.
TTACCAATAATGAAGTCATTTTCGACACATTTTACTCAGTGGTTCTAGCTGATGGTGCTCAGTTAACATATTTGCATTGGTTTTAGCCTGTAAATATTTGGACTGCCCATTACATGGTATCTCAGTGGAGACCTTTTCTTTCTAAATCCAAAAGGCTCAATTTTAGGGTATCCCTATTACATCTGAGGTGGGGGTTGCTGGAGGCTGCTCTAACACTAGTCTTAAGTAAGCCTCTTTTCATTGTAGTTGTGGCATGGATCTCTGCCACAAAAATTAATCCCTGAGAAAGATGCTCAGGATTTGTCACATTGCTGTGACTGGAGTTTGGTAATTATGATACTTAGATTGAGTGTTTTTTAAAGCCCTATTTTGATCTGGCATATTTTGTCAGGTAGTTACAGATACAGTTAATCAGCATCAGTATTCAAATCTGGATCAAAATGTCCCCGTAATTTGGACTTCTCATACCCAGGGCTTTTGCGACCCCATCACTACTGCCCACTGCAGATGGTCAAGAAATTGGTAGCCTCTAATTGTAAAATCCTCTTGAAAAGAACAAACATTGTTTAGTGAGACGTGAAGAACCTTACTTTTATTGCTACCTTCACAGCTTGTTCCACTCTTCTTTCTCCCAAAATAAAACGTAAAAGCTAGAAAAATGTTACCATTTCAAACTATAAAGACTGTCTCTCTTCAGTTTTCTTTATATGCATATACTTTGTTTTCTTTTTTTAACAATCCAGGCAACGTCTCCGTCACCCTGACTTACACTATGATTTTAAGATGTCACCAGAAACATTTCTTTTAGCGACTGCCAATCATCAGTTGCTTCTCCTGTACGTCTCCATCAACATTACATGTAGATATATTGGCATATAATATTCACACATTTTATGTTTGTATAAACATACTGCTAATACTGTGTTTCTCCAATAGAGATCTCTATAAATCTGGACCTCCAGAGATATCTTATAATGACTTAAACATTACACCAAACAAGAGATTCCAAGGGGACATGATGAGGATGTAATAATGGGCCAATGTCAAAAAGGATTTATGATTATTATTCATATGACTCAACCATATGCTCCAGCTACTGCTGTAATCTTGCTAGTCTTGGTCTGACATCTGTAGTGATAATGAGTAAAATTGCATTACGCCACAGAAAAAAATCAAGACACTTAAAAAATAACTAGTGGGCTGCCAGGAGAAATATTGACCTCCTCTGCTGGGTCAAGAGATAGTTTTAAAGTATGCTGGATGCTCCTGACAAAGTTGAAGCAATCTGAGGATCTGGCAGCCAGCTGTTCTAGCTTTATTAGAGAAGAACTTAAATATAATTGAATTCCTAAACCATATGTATTTATCACTGCAGTTAAATACCATGCATGATCCTATCAAGTTGACTTTAAAAAAAGGAAGGTACCTATTTCGTTTTATATAATAGGACAAATGGTTTCTTTTCTAATAATGTGAGATTGGGGAAGAGAATTAAATAATATGTATTTCCAGGATCACCTGAACAGTCATGGTACCTGTCTGTCTCTCCCAGTTAAGCATCAAACTTCCAAGTGACTACAGTGAAAAGACAGGTATTTCTGGTTTCTTTCCCTCTAACAGTCCTGGTCTGTCTTGGTCTTTTATGGAGCAACCCTCGACTCTGGCTGCAGCTGAACCTGGTGCTGGCTGGGAAACAGTAGCTTATCTGTGCCATTTCCAAGCTTCCCTGTTCAGTGGGAATTTAGCAAACATGCAAATACCTTCTGGAGAGATGTGCAGACACTGAGAACTCCTTCGTGCTTCTGGACTAATATATAGTGTCGTGCAAGGTAAATATATGAGTGTAGACTTCCTTAGTTTCTGTCAAAGTCCATTAATGTTCCATTACTGACTGCAGCACTTAGGTAGGAAGTCAAAACTCATTCGTTTCTCACTGAGAAAGAGAAAACTCAGGTGAAACGGCCTGATGTCAACCCTCCTAATCCTGCAGTGGCGGTTAGCAGATGGGCAGCAAGCAAAAGTCAAAGGAGCTCATGCATAAAGTGAGCTAAATCACAAACCACCAAAGTTGCTATAAAATCATGGCCAAACATAGCAGTAAAGGACAAATATTTAGGCAGTGTCAGTCAGTCAACTAATGTATGTATCAGCATATTAGTGAGGAAATCCCCAGAAGCTCTGTGGGAGTTTTTGGTTTTGATCTGCCACCACCTGCCAGGCTGCTGGCATTGCCGCTGCAGCCACCAGGCAGGCGGGAGCAGGTCTCCTGGGACTCGAACAAGTTGCTCCTTAAGGCAAATAGCCGCTTCATTAATTCAAAGGCAGACTGAGCAATCAGCAGCAGGTGAGGAGCAAAAGGCAGGGAACCAGACTAGAGGCAAGTTTGTCTGCCTGCCCCAGAACAGTGACAGAAAAGCTCCTTCTCTGCTTGTTAATAGCAGCAAATGTTCTTCAGTGCTGTCAGACTTGCACAATCTCCATTTTGCTCACACTAAATTCTGGTGCCTCTCCTCATCCTCCTGAGATCCTCAGCCAAAAAGACATGTTCGACATCTGTGAAGCCTGAAGTCTTGGCTCACCCAAACACAAGCACTGGTAGACTTGAGATGTTGTTTTAAGCACCTGACATCTTCCATCTGTCTTCTTTATTTTTAATTATTTCTAGTCTATAGAGTGACCTAATCAAACAAGCTCCCGTCTGATGTCAAGGTTCTTTTGCTTTAATCTCTTCACATTTCTATATAATTTCTTTTTCCTCTTGAACTATCAAAGTATCTTTAACAAGCCCATCAGTGAAAAACAAAGTCTGCATTCTTGAATTCTAAGTCACACATAAACCTTAAAGATGCTGTTTGCTCAGTGTTGACAGAAGCAGTCATCTGCCCTAATTTACCTTCATCGTATGTTTTTATTAGAGCTGTGAGAGCATGCATAAACTCACCAAGGGGACATGAATGTTACAGGGCTCTTTTCTTAACCTCTCTCAGCTCCAATAGGACACATGGGCTAAAGCACTGTCCTACACTGGGACAGTAATACCTCTCTGTCCTGTGTTCTTTCAATATCAGAACAGTTGTCCTTGAGAATATTCATGCACTTAAAGTCATCACAACAGGAGCGAAGGAATGGTCTCAAGGAACTGTCTCTCTTCCATTGATGTTCTTCTGCTCAGTTCTACCAAAGAGCTTAGCAATGCTTTACCTCTAATTCGGGTGTCAAGTCTGATATCCCTTTTCTAACAAAATTATTTCCCAGGTGCTTATGGGGAGAGAGTGGTGTCATGGACTAGCACTAATGGGCCTCCAGAAGTAACTAAAATGGCCCACCTATTGCTATAGCCCCACATTTTCTAAACAGGATTTTCATATCCACTGTGAAATTTTTGAGGTCTGACAAATATTAGATATGGATGTATACAACCACATGCATAAACATCCAACAGAGACAATATTAGCTCAACAGTAGAAGGGTTATCACTGTGGCTGATTGGGGTGCTTCATGTTTAACTTGTAGAAATTACTTAGATTAGAGAAAGGTGTCATTTGATCTTCCATTTTTCCACAGATGCTGCCAAATAGTTTTCTAAATCAGTCCCAAATGTGGCCTGGTCTCTGTGTTGGGCCAGTGTGAGTATAGTAGTGGTTTTGTTCCTTCTTGCTACCTTTTCTTCTCCCCCCATGCTTTCTCCTAGAGTTTGGGGCGAGAGCACCGAGCCCCAGAATATCTCACAAGTTAGACAAAACAAAGCTCCTATGTGCGCTAAAGGTAATAACCTGCAATGTCTCCCCTGTCATCCCAAATTACTGGAACACACTGTGTTTCAGCCCTGCCTGCCTACCTACCTAAATGCCTGCCTGTCAGAGAGCAGGGCCTCCTCCTCATCAACAGGGCTGGTGGAGGGTCAGGTGTCAGCTCATTGCTGAAATGTGCTTGCATTGCATTCTGCTTGCCTCCAAGCTCTTGGGCAAACAGTGCTTATGCTGATCACCTGTGGGGGGGTCTTCATGAATTATGTGGCTTCTGAGAAACATTTCGGAGTTTGCTGGATGTACCCAGTAATACTGGGGAGATTGGTCACTGCCAGCAAGCAAGTCAGGCACACAAGATTCCCCAATACCGGACAGGTGCCTTCAGCTGGGGCATAAACCGGGTTCCCCATTTGGAATTAGGGGGAAATTTGTCCCTCCATGCAGGGCTGGCAAGGCTGCATGTCTGGGAGCTGTGCTTTTTTTAAAAAAGTACTCCTCTATGACATGGAATGCAAGCCATTTCTGAAAAGATCCTGGATCTGCATTTAATGAACTTTCTGCTACCCTGGGGAGATAGGTCTTTGGTGATGTTATTGCTTGCTTACTTTCTTAATGAAATTCATTATAATTTTGGTCTTTTACCTTACTTCTTGGGTTTTCTAGTAGTGTCCCCTTAGTGTTGGGTAACAAGTGGGTATTGAGAAACCACTGCAGGCCATGGTGGATGCACTGTGTAGACAAATAGTCTCTGGGCTCTCCTGTGCAAGACACTGCTGCAGTCTCAGATGGCTGGACTTTAGGAGCTAATGTGCTGTTTCAGCTTCATAGTTCTTATAGTCCCCAAAGAAGCCAGGTCCATTGAAATAGTTTGTGTAGCAGGTCTTTGAAAATTCATCTCAACCAGGCAGAAAGAGGTTAGAAAGCCCTTGTTAAAGGGTACAGCAAGCACTAACAGCCAAGTGACCACAAGCACTTGATGGTAGTATACTCATCCATTGGCTTAGGTGGGTCCCAAAGAAAATGTTTTCCATAGCCACATGGTGAGGGAATCCACACCTACCACTTTATTGCAGCCCTGTGTGCCTTAAAGAGGGTTAAAGCTACACAGTGACACATCTGTAGTCTATCCTTGTGTACTCATTGGCATAGTTGAAAGATAAATGTGTAAAACTAATATTTCAGGTAAATCAATGGAAATAAGTCACAAAGTGGTAAAATAGATGTTTTCCCATAAATCAGTGAATTGCAACATAACTTGTATTTTTTCCTCCACTTAGCCCTGCAAATAGTGTGTACTGCATCCATCAGACGACGGAGTCCTCAAAAAGCTCTGAGCCGCATACGTTTTTGCATGTGATGTTTTTAATTACTGATTTGTGCTCTATTTCACTTACCGCTGCCTTGTTCTTACATCTAGTTGTGTTTTTTTAGGAAGGTTAATGATGGAAAGGAGTTTGTTTCTTTTGCAGGATGCCATTTGCTCTTGCCTTCCACATATCTTCCCTCTCTTTACCTGATAAAAAAACCAGCAAGCATGACAGAATCCCATATGTATGGCCAGGCTCAGCACCAGTGAAGACCCCACCCACCCAGCGAACTAGATTTTTTTACAGTACTTTCCTAAAGCGTTAGCATATGAATTTGGAGAAAATATTGTGGGAAGAACTCTAAGGGATTGAAAGGGCTTGTTTTGTTTTTGTTTGGTTTGCACAATGTAATTTTTTTGCTTGCAGCAATATTATTTAATGATGATCGTGGCAGAAGTAATTCCTAGTGTCAAGCAGACTCTTGCTTGACCCTAGGAAAAAAAGTCCTGTTTAATCTTACATTTCTTTTAAATCTTTTTTTAAAAAGCATCAGTGGAGCACTAAGTGCTCAAGAGGACAACTGAAAAGGCAAAGTTCAGGGCCTCAAGTGCATCTCTGCTCCGCTTTCAGATGCAAGCTGACTAACATGGCTAAGGACAGGGATGTAAGTGGAAAAGAACATGCATCGTTTTCTGTCCATGAATATCCAAGGTAAGATACAGGCAGTTCTAAGAGGATGACTAAATTTTTACAGTAACAGTTGCCTAATTCAATTCTTAGACCCTGTCTAGAGATTATGCTTCTAAAGGAGCAAATTGGAGGAAAAGACTTGGAGAATCAGACTAGAAAGTCTTACCATGTTCAGTAGGGCAGCATGACCGCAGGGATTCAGGAGGTTGTAGAAGTGGAAAATAGGGATATAGTAATTGGCACTATGGCTAGTTTAGTGAAGACAGATACATGAAGGGGTTATGGTTAATAAACAGGCAACACTCTTCTGCCCAGCTGTCCTTGGGTCGCATAACTGACTTATGAGAGTGGAGTCCAGATCAGGATTACACTGTACTAAGCTAGGGGCACATGGTGACAACATGGCATCCGGATGTTCTGTGGTGGAGAATGGCGTGAGAAAGATCAAATTCCCAAAGCCCCAAATGGACTGAAGATAATGTCTATTGGTGCCATTGCTTCCTTTCTTGGCTCACCTAAAGTGCTTTGCTGGGCATAGAAGGACATAGGATTGCTTGAGTATCATCAAAGGTGATGGAAAGAGAAATTCCATAACTTAAAAGTGTATTTGCACACTGTTAACAAAGGTCTTTCGGTAGACTGCAACCTGTATTGCTGCTAATCTACCAAAGATGTCAATCCAGGAGCACAGCGTCCAAAACCAACCCAGGGAAATTTCCTCCCAGTGGTCACAGTGTGAGAATAATCACTGCCACCTTTGTATCATAGGGATTTCATATCTTTCAACAGACTTTTCTATCATCCTTGCAGTAGTGGTTTGTGAAACGAATGAGGTCCCATAAGTGAAAACATAAGTAGAGTAAGTGACCTTCATACATAGAGGTATAAAATAACAAATCAAGCATTGCAACAAGCCAACGGTCCAGTGTGCACAGATGGAAGCAGACAAAATAAATTAAAACAATGTTGATATCGATATCTGCTGTATTTCACAGTATCTCAGAGGCTCTGAAAAGTTGCCTGCATATTTTTTTTTCCAGTTGCTTATATTCAGATTTTTACAAGCCCAGAATCTGCTTTATAGAAGTTTTCCCTGTCATTTAATGACAAATTGAGGGAAGGACTACTATAACTTCAGTAACTAATTGAGCTAGTAATTTAATCATAAGTTACATGGCAAAACTTTCTTTATTTTCAGTAATAATTTTTACTCTGTTTATTGCTCTTTAATTTGAGATTAAAATCACTTTTTTAAACAACCATCTTAAAACTCAGAACAAAAAAGAACTTATAAAAGGACGGAGCTGAATGCTAGTTTCAGGATGTTTTTATTAGAATACTTTTAGAAGAAATTGAAGAAATTGTTGGTGAAATATTGTTCTTGTAGCTCAGTTTTCCTTACTACTGAGGAAAATCAGAAGCAGAAAAGGAGGTGGTTTCTGGTCACACCACAAGTCTAGAGAATTAGAGCTCAGTCTCTGCTTACTGTTTAAACTCATAAAATGTGTAGGCTCATCGCTTAGTTCAGTGGAGTTGCTCTATTAGGTGGAAGCTGCACAAGCCCATTCACCCGCGTTACTTCTAAGCAGATGTATGAGCCTGTGTTCCGCCTTTCCATACCTGTGTCCTCAGTGCTGACAGGAAGGAGACAACACATCCTTCTGTAAGCAGAATACAGCCACGATAGCGTGTCATGCCAGCAGAGATTTCTTTATTCCAGAGATTGATGTGTTTTATAATGGTAACAGAAATGCCTTTCCATGCAAATTCTAGCAGTGACACACTGAACTCAACAGACTTAAACCAGGAAAGAATCTGACCAATATATTTAGAGTAGAAAAATCAAAAAACAGAAAAATGGGGTGGGTTTTGTTGTTTGGATTCTTTTTATTTTCATTTCACTGTTTCATATGCTGAGTTCCCAGAGTTTCTGGGAGTTTGAATGCCTCTACCGGGGGAAGAGGCCCCAGCAGAGACATAAATTGGGCACTTTTGTACACCTGGTCCCATGTTTTCACCTAATGCCTGTATGACATTTGGCATATAGCTAACTGCATAGATAGATGGCTGTGTAGCTGTCTATGCAAGCAGCATTGCATGAACATTTTTTTGTTTTCTGTTTTTATTAATGTTTTCCACACCCTTCCATCACCTGTGGGGGCTTAAAACAAAGTTATAGAAAGCACTACTGCTGCATGAACATGACAAAACTCCAAACCAGGGAAAAAGCTAGGCTATTGCCCTAACAATTCAACCAGGTGAAACATTTTCTCCGTGTAATCAAATGTGCCTGTCTCATTATCACGCTTAAGCAAACAGCTTAATAGGTGGCTTAATCAAAGGGGGTAGAACCCAATATAAGAAAATCCTGCTTTGTAGTCTGTCTCATGAAAAGCAAAACATAGATTATGCCCTGGAAGTTGTTTACAAAATCGCTCTTGTTCTGACCTGAAGATCAGGTTGCTTTTCAGCTTTCAGAGCCTCTCGGCTTAGTCTCCTGCTCGTGTTTCCGTGGTTCCCAAAGCACTGCTTTCGTGGAGAAATAAGAGTGTCCTCTGGTGGCTGATACCCTGCTGCAAATCCCACGGTCTCACACCGAGAGAAAGGGGGTCTGCAGGCTCTGTAAGCCCGTCAGCCAAATAACCCTTATTTTTATTTTGTAAATCAGATGATAGCCTTTTTTTTTGCCGTGCAGTATCTTATTTTTCTTGCAAGTATCCTTGTTATTCAAAATGCCCTGTGATTAATGAAACTGCTTGAGTGGATCCTACAAAGCGTGTTGTCTCCTCATGAGTCTATGCAGTGGCCCTGACGCTCTCGCTGGTGCAGCCGTGGCATTTGTACCACTGTAAGGGGGCATGACAGGACGGCTTAAATGACTTCTGCCGTGAGATATTTATAACGATAGGTTGTGTCTGTGAAAACTTGTAACTCAGCTTGCGTGCACCCACATCACACAGTGCTGTGGGAGCTGCTTTTGCCACGAGGGCTAAGATTACAGAGCAGTTTCTTTCCCAGCCTCGTGACTCCACGTGCACACACATGCACGTTTCCAAAATACTCCATTCTGGGGGGTGAGGGTTTTTTTTGGTGGACTTGCTCTATGCCAGAATATTCAGCAAAATCTTTTTAGCTTTTTGGGGGTTAGTTGAAAAATTCCAACCTCCGTTTATTTCAGCAAGCAACAAAGAAAACTACCGTGGGTCCCACAGTGTGTCTCTTCACAAGCCTCCTCTTCTCCAGTCATCCTCCTCTTTCCAGAAAGCATTGCTTTCACTTTCCCCACTGCAAAAGCAAAAACTATCTCCCTCTGCTCACTCTCCTTTCTATCAAACCTCTTATTCCTTTTCCTAGAAGATCCTTGCTTCTCAGTTTCCCCTCAATCTTTTTAATACCAGCTGCTCCCCTGCTTGGACCGTACCTATTCCTTTTCCCAGTGGGCAGAGCCCACAGTGTCACCATCTGTTGGTAGGACCACAAACCAGTGGAATTTAGCCCCATATCGACCACCTGGACAGGGCCCCAAACTCAGGGTTCATAGAAGTGCCCCTCTGAGGATTCCAATGCAAAAGGCACTATTTTATTCTCTTCCACACCATTTTAAGCAAAGGGCTGGATTAGCTAGACACAACAGTATTTGAGCCCCAATGGTCCCATGGTTTCTGTGATAAGTTGGCTGGAGTATCCCTGAGAACAGTCCTTTTCTAAAGCCCCTGCACTGGTTATTATTTTCTTCCATTAGTGTGATATTTTCATTGAGTGGAGTCAAACCCGCTCTCTTCACTCTGCCTATCACTCAGATAAGCAGAGTTGGTCCGTCTGGACCTCAGAGCAGGATCTGGTCCTGTTAGTGGTATATTTCTCTGTTTGTAAATTTTGTCTTCTGTACTTTAGCCTGCATGAAGTGGTGCCATCTGACATTTTAAGCCAATCTCTTTGTAACATCTCTAAATTAAACTCTGTCTTGTTTGTTAGTTTAGTTTATCTTTACCGTCATCTACCATGGAGCTACAAGCTCCACGTCCTTTCAGAAAACAAATGTGACTGACAGCAATCGTTATACAGAAAGCTGAAGCAAACCATGCTTTGATGGATTTTCTGTTAGGATTCATAATAGCATGGAGTTAAAAGAGAGAAAATAGGTGCTTTGGAGCATAAGATCGTAAAATGCTAATTTCAGTGACACAGTGGTGGACTGAGTAAATATAGAAAGGATTTATTATGAAGTTCTTTAGTGTTGTTGGCACTAACAGCAAATTGCTGGGCAACATTATATCGCCAAAATCCAGGAAATAGCACAAACATTGAACCACTGTATTTTCAATGACAATAATGAGAGAAGCTTTGGTATTGGTTGGCATCCCCACAAAAGGCACATGTTGGCATGTTCAGGAATGTAAATGATAGATCTGCTGCTTGAAGTTTATAATTATTTAATCAAACCCAGACTGCAGAACCTGGAGGGACATCGTGTATCCTTAAAGGAGAAGACAGACAGAGAGAGAGAGAAAGAAAAGAAAGTCATACTTTGCAAATGACGGAATGTATCAGTCCCCTGGGTGTGCCTACCATGTAGCTGTGACTGCTGCAGAATTTGTGGGTGATCTTTTCTGCTCACTACATCACCATATATTTAAGTAGCCCTGCAGAAAACAAATCGCCGACAATCTCTTTTATGTGTTGGTGGAAGTCAGATCAATTATCTCAATTTCCTTTCATGGAAGAAAGAAAATCTACAGATCAGGACAGGAAACCACTCATTTGATGAACTATTTCTACACTACTGTACATGCACACACATACACAACCTCCCCCCCTTCTCTCCTGCAGACAGACATGCACACAGCTACAAGCCCTCTCTCTTCTAGACACACAGAGAGGCGCATTATTTTCAGCTCAGGTTTCACGTTTAGATTATTATTATGGAATTTCAAGACGACTTATTTTGTTTCCATTTTTGTAAGGAAAAAAAAAAAGAGATAATGAACATTCCATTTTCAGAAATAAAACTCCCAGCAGCGTACATTCTGGCTGGTAAGAGGCTGAGTAGCAGAGGTCTGCTACGTTCCCAGCCTGGGCTTTGCTGCCGACTCAACTTTCAATTTAGTCCTAGCGTGATGGAAAAAGAAAAAAGTCTTTCAAAAGCAGTAATTGTGTGTTTCTGGGGAGAGAGAACAAATTACTAAATCAAATTAGCATTATATTTCATTCCTAGACCCTAGGAGATTTAAGGATTTACATAAGATACTTTCTTAAATTACGTTGTTAGTGTAAACATTAAGATTCTGCACAAAATCCCTGAGAAGTGATGCATCGTTAGGTGATGTCATCATGCAATATATATAAAAAAAAAAAAAAAAGGAAGTCATGCCTTAGCTCCATGTAACAACGCATGACTGCACTATTTATAAAAATAAAAATGCAGAGGTTTATTATATTCTGAAGGATTTAATGTCATTAATCCATTCACGATGTGTGCTAGGAATACTTGCATTGTTTTTTTCCTTTCTCTCCTCATAGACAAAAATATTTGCTGTAGGGTATTCATGGCTGTAGATGATGAAATCCAGGCCCCACACAAGGCTGTGGAAGTTATCATGGATTTCTATGGAGTCATCATTTGACTCAAAAAGGCTAAATAAGGGTCCTCAATATTACTCCATTGCCCATCCCAAATTTCTGTGTCTAGTGACCTCCTTCTTCATATCACCACATTTTCTGTAATTCTATGTCAGTTTATTTCAGGTTTCTTTTTTGCAACACTGAGGTAGAGCAAAGTTTCCATGTGGATCTCCACAGCTCATTACTGCTCTATGGGCAGCCACGCTCTCACATGCTGCCGCAACCAGCTGCGTGGCACTGGGTTTCTAGCTCGAGTTTTAAAATTCACTCTGCCAAAAAAAAATGATGCAGTGATCAAAATAAAAAGAAAAAACTAGCTTCCATGCCTAGGGCATGTGAATTTGATAATTAATCATTTGAAAATTAATCAGAGTATAATGTAGAGAATTTTACTGTTAATTTTACGAGTTTCAGGTCCACCAAAGAGCTAAAAATGGTAAAAGGAGAAATTAAGTAAAATTGTATTTATGTCCTAAGACACAGAAAGGACAATCAGTACTGTTGTAGTTGTTGAATTCATACTACCCTACTTGAGGAACTAAGCCACAACAGCATAAAGAAATATGCAACTTATGTTTAATTCTTTTTAATTTAAAGATGACTTAAAGACCCATACAAAACAAGGACAGCATTAAATCATGTGCAAGTCAAAAAGCTTCATAACCGTAAAAAATTATTGTAGTGTTGGGCTTTTTTTAAGTTGGACTAAAGAGTTCTGTTAATCCTAGGGCTCTCTGTATATGTTTTCTGTATTTCAGACAATAAATGCCCCCCACAAATTTATGCAATATTATGTGATATATTCAGGAACATAAATTATTGAAGCAATTTATGTTTGGAAAGTTATCTCTAAAGCCAGAGGGATTGAAACATTTTGTATAATGAGACCTCACATCCCACGCATAATTTCTTTTATTTAATCTACCTGTGCATAGAAACCTATTATTAAAAAAAAATTAAAAAATTGGCAGAATAAATTCAGCAGTTGAAAGGCATAAGAAAAATATGCAAATTGTGAAATAAACAGCTAAAATTACAGGTATTTTAAAACTCCTTTATTAAAAATAATTATGAAGCTACAATTTGAGTGCATATCATAATATGCTACCGCCCTAAATGCACCCTTCCACTACCTCAAAAATGGGCATTTATATTAATGGAGTATTAGGGAAAAAATGAGCAATGACCCCTTCTTCTTATCTTTTTGGGGGGGTTTCTTTTCTTGACCAGGCCTGTGGAATTTACATTTAAATTTCCTGTGTTTTGTCCAATTGTCAACACTAAGGCCATCTCTGTGATTTACATTTTTTGCATTTAATGATTTTCTCAAACAGAATAGGAAACTCTTTTTTTTTTCTGCATTCTCCTTTTAAAATCTCCAGTATTGGTAACAGGTTTTAAATAAGATCTATGATTAAAGAAAGATGTGGGTTGATTTTACAGTTCAGAGTTCTTTTTAAATAAAAATAAATTAATTAAAAACCCACAAAAACCCAGGATCACTTGGGAAAGCCTTCACTCATTGATTAATCTGTAAGGATCAGCCAGAGAGATAAAGGAATATCTACAATATCTGATTATATTAATACAAAAAACATAACCCATGCTCATTTTTGTCTGTGTGGTGCAAAACGTTTCATTTCCTGCTGAAGTTTCTGGGTGCACTGCCGAGCTGCCGGTCTTTCTCAAAGCCTGAAATTTCAAATGAGGCAGATCCATATCCAAATACATGTGCTCTCTGCAGCTGATCCCAAATCCAGCGAAATCAAGGGGAGACCATGCATGAAGATCAGACATGCCAGCTGCTCCACGCAGGCATGGCTGGCTTCACTGAAACCAGAGGAGCCGCATCACTTCATACCAGAAGTAACACTATACAGAGGTTGGTTTTTACTGATATCTTAAAACTGGCTCAATTTCTCAATACACAGAAGTCTTGGTATTTGAAACATGTAGGATAAGTTTATTTTGTATGTCAGTAGGTTCATTGCTAATAATGTATCAAACTGTATCCCTAGGTGTGTTGAAGACACTCCCTAGGTATGACTAGGAGTCATGCATTAATACAAATTGAGAGAACTGGATTTATTTATTAACTTACCTATACTCCGGAAACGTGTTTCCACCTCAGTGCTTTCTTTTTTCTTTCTTACATTTCCCATCAATCTTTACCCAAACTATGTGCCATATTTGTGATATTTTTTCAAATGTCATCATTGTGACTATGTCAGCTATTTCCATCCCGCAGTTGGAAGGTCCGCACAATTCCTTCCTGATTGTCCAAGGGAGCTGTGTGCACCAGGAGTCTGTATTTTGGGAATTAGGAAAATGTAATTATATGCTTAGACATCTTACGTCCCTAACTCATCTGCTGATGAGTAGCTGCCAAATTTTCGCCCGTATTCTCGGTCCTCTCCAGCACTGGGAGCTTTGTGTGTGTCAGGGGGAGTTTTGGCACGTTCCCGGGGAAGGGCCAGCTGTGCTTGAGCTGGCTGCGCTTCTCCCTTCTGCATCTGTATCGCCGCGTATGGCTTTGGACACTGAAGTTGTTGACGGCAAATATGTGGCTTAGATTGTACTTCAGTTAAATTACAGCTCCTCAGCTAATAACCATTTTCCTTTTGCCATTTAGGACAAAACCTGTTCTTCAAAGGGCACTGCTTGGTTAAAGCATTTGTGTATGATCTTTACTCAAAATTTTGTCTCACAAGATCTCATTTTGACAGGCACATATAAAGCACGCAATATTTAAATGTGGTATATTTATATCAGATGTATACATAGTAATTCATTCATCTCTCTGTATGTCAGATAGTTTTGTGTACAATGTAAATAGCATATCTTTTCCAAACAGCACTTATACTTCAACAGCCTAAATCTCCATTCATCCTATGTTAGCAACATGAATAACTTTCTCCAACCCTTCAACCCAGAAAGCTAAATGTGTGGTTGAGTGGTGAACCCCTAAATTAATGACATGGTCTATGCTGATATCACTGGACATGACAGTAATTCCACAGCATAAAACTCACCTAGTATAATATCAACACACACAAGACTTAAGACAAAGTTTAAACTGAACCCTTTTCTAGGAAAAAAAAAGTGTTTCATACTTGAAGTATTTTGCAGAAATGTGCTTATATAAACTAAAGTATCAATGGAGAAAAACCTACACTGTTCATTTCATTTCTTTTTAATAAGAAATACATTACAATAAGAAACGTTTCATAATTTTAATTAATCTTGTTTTTTATACCATATTACTAATTATATCTGTTTAATATTGTAACATAACACAATGATGATGAAGAAAATTCAAAATAGAATATTTCAGTGGCTGTATGTTTCAGGTCATTTTTATGTCTTGCAATAATTTATTTTTTATTCCAGAATAGCCATTGAGTTGGAAGTTCTGATTTCTGATCATCTTTAGAAAGCACAACATCAACATTAGGAGGAAATTCTTTGCAAATTTGAAGAATGTAGTTAATATGATATACATATACTCGTACCCTTTCTCTGTACATCAATTGCCCCTTTTGAAAAAGGAAGGAAGTTAGGCCTTTCATTGCAAAATACTTTGAGACTGACTTATGACAAATTGTTTATAGAAAATTGTTTTGGTCTTTCTTAGCATGCTCTTCTGTTTCATTTTCCACCAAGTCCTCTAGGAGCAGATTCTCGGAAGCAATAAAGCTACCCAAAAGCCGACTCACCTGCTGTACCTCAAAGCTTCTTCCTGCCTACAAAAGTCTTTCCATCATTTCGTCTCGTCTTTCCAACTGAGCATGTATGATGCTTGCATTCACCTGACACAGCTTCTCCAGACAGGGCTGTAATTACCTTGATGAGCTGGAGCAAGAGGCAGAGCATGCAGCTGACTGTTATTTTCCAAATGCTATTGCAGCATGTGCTATAGGACAGACAACATCAGGATCATGGGCTGCATTTTGAATCAAAATGGCGCCTGGCTGTACACAGTTACAAGTATGTCTTTGCTAACACAAGTGTGGGCATTGGGCAGTGCAAATGCACTCATTTACTTAGGCAAAACCAGGCCAGCGTACCTGGCATTGCCTTTTGAACTCTCTCAAATACATAGTGTGAACTAACTGTGCAGTACACCAGTCTGTGCATACACTTAAAGCAAAATGCTTTGCTATGTACTTAAGTGAGTCCTGTAGCTAAATGGAGTGCCACTGAATAAACTAGTTTACACAATCAAAACACACAGGAGATTTCAGCTATCCTCTTGCTCTGGGAAGTAGCATTGTATGGCAGTCAGCAGAAGACCCAACACTACAGTGCCAAGGGTATCTAACAGCTAACATACAGAACTCTGGGAGGATAGGTTATGTGCCTGGGAGGACAGGATGTGCAAGGCATTTAAAAATCTTGTAAGGTTGCTGTTAAAACTAGAAAAATAGCAAAACTGCTGTTGAAGTCCTATTTAAATTCTACTCTGCACTGTTTTCCATTACGTTTGAGAACTGCTAATAGTTCAGCAGCCTATCAAAAACAAAAAGAAAAAAAAAAGATTACTTTTCTGTAAGTGGGAGGACAAGATTACAGCAGCTGTGTGTCTATTAGTCAAAACTACATTGTACAGAACTAAAATGGATCTTCCTACAGAAAGCTAATCAAGGTGGAAGAGAAAAATTGGGTTCATTAACAATCCCCATCACTGAAAAGTCAAATAATTCTTCACTCTTCAGTTGAGTCCAATTACCGAG